>JAODAL010010428.1:0-105271 GCA_025379985.1 Phyllomedusa bahiana | reverse complement strand
TATATTTATATTATATATATATATATATATATATATATATATTATATATATATATGTGACAGTTTGTATACTGTTCCACAATAGTAATGTATTGCAGAATAGTGTACTATATGTTAAAAATGCTCCACTTTTCCATTTTATAAATAAAATATCTTTATGGTATCGCGCGGCCATAAAAGTTCGAATTATTAACATTGCATCATAAAAAGGAAAAAATTTAGGGTTTTTTTGGTTAAAAAAAATTGGAATAAAAAGTGATCCAAAAGTGGCTTATATCGCAAGATGGTACCAATAAAACGGCACTTCAGCCCGCAATAAACAAGCCCTCACTCAGGTCCATCGGTGGAAGAACAAAAAACTGGTCATAGAAAATGGCTCTGCAGTAAAAAGTAAAAAAATGGAGAATGTTTTTATTTTTTTTTAAAGGACAAAAAAATAAAGAAAACCCGACCTTTTCCCTATCACCGGAATCAGATCGACCTGCAGAAAACGGAGAACGCATCATTTATACCGAAAAGTGAACAACATAAAAACAAAACACTCGCAAACAGGACGCAAGTAGTTTTTTTTTTCACATTTCACTCAATATTTTTGCGGTTTCCCAGTATATTCTGATACGGTCAGTGACACCATTAGAAAGTACATCTTGTCCTGCAAAATAAAAGAAACATGCTGCAATGTAAATTTAAAAAATAAAATTGAAAAAAGGGGTTTTTTTTTCAAAGCAGTAAGGCTATGTTCACAGGGGGTAATTTCGGTGCGCATTTCGCGTCGTGTTTGCGCTCTAATATGAGCGAGATGCGCACCAAAATTACGGTAAACCATAGTTCTCATAGAGAGCTATGAATTACGCCTCCTCTCCCTGCTCGTACGCGCGGGGAGATAAGTGACATGTCAATTACTTGAGGCGAATACGCACCGTGAGTAATGAATGTCTATGGGGCCGGCGGGCTGTGGCCCCCCTCGCCCCGCGGGAGTACACGTGTATCAACGTGACTCCCAAATTACCCGCCGTAATTGCGGCCGTAATATACGCACCGCAATTACGGCGTGTGAACATAGCCTAACACGGAAAAAAATATTCTACAATATCGGTATCTCTGGAATCATACTGACCTGCAGAATACCGATTAGGTTGGGTTCACACTATGGGCCTCATGTATGAAAACTGTCTAGCAGTAAGACTGTCTTTGTTGCCAATAACAACCAATCAGAGCCCATAGCGACCAATCAGAGCTCATAGCAACCAATCAGAGATCATAGCAACCAATCAGAGCTCATAGCAACCAATCAGAGCCCATAGGGACAAATCAGAGCTCATAGCAACCAATCAGAGCCCATAACAACTAATCAGAGCTCATAGCAACCAGATTGGTTTCTATGAGGTCTGACTGGTTGCTATGAGTTCTGATTGGTCGTTATGAGCTCTGATTGGTCGTTATGAGCTATTATTGGTTGCTATGGGCTCTGATTAGTTGCTATGAGCTCTGATTTGTCCCTATGGGCTCTGATTGGTTGCTATGCTCTCTGATTCGTTGCGATGGGCAACAAATACATTGGTTGCTATGAGCTGTGCTGCGTTGCTATGGGCAACAAAGACATCAGTTGCTATGGGCCATGATTGGTTGCTATGGGATCTGTTTGCTGTGGGCTCTGAATTGTTGCTATGGGCAAGAAAGACAGTCTTACTGTTGGAAAGTTTTCATACATAAGGCCCACAGTGTGAAACCTTACATGTACACCAAGCAGTGAATGAAACAAACCAACTATGGCATCGGTGTTTTTTTTACATTCTACTGGACAAATGCTTTTTTACCATTTCCCAGTATATTCTATGGTTCGGTCAATGGAACCATGAAAAATAACATCTTTTCCTGCAAAAACAAGCCCTTACATGTCTGTGTTGGTGAAAAAAGAAAAAATTTGGCCCTTGGAGGGGAAGGGGGGGCGGTATAATGAACGAAAATCGCTCTGCAAGAAGGGGTGAGGCAGTGACCATTCCTAAACTACGTTTTTTTTCTAGTTTTTTTTACGCTCTAGCTCCGGTGGTGGCGTCACCTTTTTCCGCCTGCGGTCTCTAGCTTTGTGTATATGTTTTACAACCGAGCACATTCTCCAGTGATTCAATATCCCATTGCAGCTTAAGGCCTGGCTCACATTTGTCTCAGAGGTTTTGTTTGCTCTGTTCCGTCCATCAAGGAAAGTGTTAACACTCGGAAAACAATGTCCCAAAGTGACAATGTCTGCATGTTATTCCCTATGGATGGTTTGCTGGATCCATCAGGATACCTATGATTGTGATTGTAACCTAAAGCAGTGTGCACTAAACTTTCAACGGATGCGTCTCCTGAGACGTTGCAGTATCTGTCGGGATACGTGATGTGTACCCAGCTAAGATCTAGAAGTGGAAGCAAATCTATGAGCTCCACCTCCTTGCTCCAAGCTCATCATTGGTGGTGGGCAGGTGTCCAGCTCAGGCTAATGAGGCGTCAGGTGGAGGAGGGATGGGGATAAAGGTCAGCTCTCTCCTCCTTCTCCTTATGTTCCTTGTCTTGCATTCAGGATGGAGCTGTGGACTTGGTTGGTCTTGGCTTTGCTCTCTGGATTGGGCTGTAGCAATGCTCTGGTCAGACCCCGCCGCCAGCCTGATAGTTGGTGGCGTAGTCAACACCGTGGATCAGGATCTTCTAGAGCACTTGGACAGCCTGCATCTAGATTGGACTCTCCTAGAGCAAACCCTTGGTCTCGTGTTCAGTTAGCACCTGGCTATGGGGCCCCGAGAGCTCTTCATCCTGTGTCTGGATGGGGCTCCAGGTATTCTTTAGGAAGCGCTCAGTCACGGCAGTCTCCATCATCCCCATCCTCTCCTATCCAACTGCAGTGTGGTGAGGACAGGATGGTGGTGATGGTGAACAGAGACTTCTATGGTAATGGGAAGCTGGTGAATCCCCAACACTTGACCCTGGGCTCCTGTCCACCTGGAGTGCAGACTACTGATACTGTTGTGATGTTTGAAATCCCCCCTCAGGAGTGTGGGAACACCTTAGAGGTAAGTGAAGTCTTCTGGTTGTAAGTACTTGATCTAGGATGTCCATGTGTAGGATGGGTCTTCATATGGTGGCCGGCGCTGTTTAGGGATAGTGCTTCAAGCAGCATTGTTTTTGCTCCATGACTTTTATACCAGGCATCAAATGTAGTGGTACTGAGTCTGTTCAGTCTTCTGTGTCCTATAGTTAAAGGGAGTCTTACCACCAAGACGATGGCACTTGTTTGATAGATGCAGGTTCCTGGAGGCCCCCAAAAGTTCTGAAGCAGAATGTGGAGCTGGTCACACCTGCGTGCCCCTCTCTATTTTGTTACATGGAGAGAACATTCCACTCCCATAGAACAGAATGGAGAAACAGCCCCTGCTTTTACCCCAACCCCATAGAAAAGAATGGAGAACACAGCACTCTGCTTGTACCGGGAACTCCCCCGAACAGAAAGGAGAAAAACAGCACCTGCTGTACCCGGGAAACCCCTAAACAGAATTGGGGAACACAGCACTCTGCTGTACCGGGAACTCCCATAGAACAGAATGGAGAACACAGCACTCTGCTGTACCCGGGGAATCCCATAGAACAAAAGGAAAACACAGCACTCTGCTGTACCGGAACTCCCTAAACAGAATGGGAACACAGCACTTGCTGTACCCGGGACTCCCAAACCTGCCCCTTGCGCCGGACTCTCTATCCCTATGCTTACCACCCCTGGATGGAGAAAACGTTCCGGGCTCCCATAGAACAGAATGGAGAACACAGCACTCCGCTGTACCGGGAACTCCCATAGAACAGAATGGAGAACACAGCACTCCCCTGTACTGGGGGCTCCCATAGAACAGAATGGAGAGTAACTTTGCAAGCACTGTCAACTCTCCAGTGTGCTCTGCATCTCTTGAGGGCCTGTTCCTGAGAAGTGCATGTCCTACCTCTGAGACCCACAGACAATGGTAGCCTATCCTAGCTATACACTGTTGTTGTGTATTATGGTAAAATCCCTTTAAGTGATACTCGCATCATGTTCAGAATTAGGATGTAAGTGCTTTTTTTTTTTTTTTTTTTTTTTTTCTTTCCCGGCCTGAAGGCCACTTTGGCCTTAGATTGGCAAGGTGGCTGTGCTTGTCATCTTCCCCATTCATTTCTACGGGTGTCCTAAATATAGCCATGTGAACATGCTTGGCTATATTCTAAATGGAGGGGGGGGGGGGTGGGAATGTCCAAATATAGCTCTCTCTCAAATAAAAAAAAACAGCTCCCTAACCGAGCAGCCATTATCCTTCTCTTATACGCAGTGACCCAAATGGCTAATCTTGTCCTATTTTGTTCAAGATGACTCCAGACCTGCTGATCTACAATGCTGTTCTAAGATACAACCCCACGTCCTCCAGGAATGTACCCATCATCAGGTCTAACTCTGCTGAGGTTCCCATTCACTGCTTCTACCCGAGGTGAGTCTGGGTGCTCTGTAGGGGGTTCTGTAGCGGTGGGGTAGCTAGGAGAGCATCTCTAACACCTGTACAGAATCTCATGGACCACTGAACTGGTAACCATCTTTAAGGGTCTAACTCAGGCGTCCTCAAACTGCGGCCCTCCAGCTGTTGGGGAAACTACAACTCCCATCATGCATCTATATAATCTGTAACAGTGGGAATGATGGGAGTTGTGGTTTCCCAACAGCTGGAGGGCCGCAGTTTGAGGATGCTTGGCTATGTAAATTGCCCCTGATGCTTGTGTATTAGTCGTATCTTTTGTTGGTAACTTTCCCGTTTAAAATGAAGAGAACCGTGACTATGGTCCCCTCCATCTTGGCTGTTTGGATGTCTTCCTAGAGACCTTGGTAAGGGAAATGACTAAAAAATGAACTATACCCATGATGTGTGATTGACAGATACGTTGGCTAAGTCTTATTGGCTCCACCTGCTTATTTATATCGATGGGAAGGAGACACTACTGATGAGACGGGGTTCACACGGCTTACTCAAGCCGTAATTGCAGGAGAAATCTGTCCCGCAATTACGGCTTGAATAAGGGGCGGGGGCACTGCCCCATAGACTTTCATAATCCACGGCGCGTATCCCACCGGGATAATGTTCAGGTCACTTTCTCCCCGCCCGGAGTGTTCGGCGAGCGGGGAGGAGAGATGGAATCCATAGTTCTCTCTGAGAACGGTGGATTACCGTAATGGCTGGGACGGCGCGAAATACGGCTGCAATCCGTCCCTGCAATAAGCCGTTTGAACGGCCCTTAAGAGTGTCCTGCAGACCAGCTTTGGTGTATTGAAACTTAAAGGGGTTGTTGCACAACATCAATTGGCTTTAAACATGTAGGCAAAAGAGAACCAAATACATTGCTCTTCTGATTTAGCTTTCTTTCAGACTTAGCGCAGTTATCCTCAAATAGCAGGTTACGCTCTAGCAGTGGCTGGGATGGAGACAGCACTCTGCTGTGTCTTATCGGTAGCCTGACTTTTTTTGAGGATCAGCTAGGAATAGCAGAGCTGAAATGTCAGTCATAGCTGTAGAGCCGGCCCCAGCCTCCGCAAGAGGTGGGAGCCTGAAGCTGTAGAGCCGGCCCTAGCTTCGCAGTAGGTGGGAGCACGGAAGCTGTAGGCTCGGCCCCACTCCGCAAGAGGTGGGAGCCTGAAGCTGTAGAGCCGGCCCCAGCCTCCGCAGGAGGTGGGAGCCTGAAGCTGTAGAGCCGGCCCCAGCCTCCGCAGGAGGTGGGAGCCTGAAGCTGTAGAGCCGGCCCCAGCCTCCGCAGGAGGTGGGAGCCTGAAGCTGTAGAGCCGGCCCGGGCCTCCGCAGGAGGTGGGAGCCTGAAGCTGTAGAGCCGGCCCCAGCCTCTGCAGCAGGGGCGTTGCTAGGGTCACAAAACATCCGGGGCTCGGGCCTTTAAGTTTTTCTGAGTAGGGCTGGGTGCACACGGAATTTTTTGTGTCTCACTGTGAACTGCAGATGTATTTTTACAGAGAAAAACCTTTGTATGTAGGCTCAGGAGAAATATAAGTGATTACGCTGCAGTTACATTTAGTGACTTAAAGGAGACATCTCTGAAGAGTTCTATTTCTCTTCTCCATTTGTCCCAGATGCCATGACTTCTACCGTCCACAACTCTTCACTGAAAAATTTACAAAACAAACATCTTAGACGCCTCATTTTATCAGCATTTCTCTACAATTTCCTATCTATATGAAATCCCCATCTATAGTGCCCCAAATGGTGGTATTTGCCCCCTTTAGCCAAGTTGCCACACCCCCTCCCCCTTACCAAATAAAAAAACCTACTCGCCTCAGCACGGTCCAGGTCCTTCAGCTTGATAACGCTGTAAGCAGAGTGATGTCATCACGCAATTTACGCCGTCTCGCGGGGCCCGGGACCTCCTCAGCTGGCAGAGCTGCCGGCTTAGAGGATCCCAGCGTCGAAGGGGGGTGACGAGAGCGATGCATCACGCCCCCTGCGACGCTGAGGTGTATGTACAGCGATTACCAAGCACCGATACATACAGGGGAGAAGACCGGACGGTACCGATCCTTCCTGCCTCCTCCCCGACTCTGGCTACGCGGCCGCTGTGAAACGGCCGTGCAGTCAGAGAGCGTCAGGAACAGCCTGCACCAATGAGCGCTCCAGGCCCACGGCAGCAGCCTGGAGCTGCTGTGACTTGGGGGCAGAGGCAGATTTATGCGGGGCTCGTGCCCCAAATGAATCTGCCTAGCGATTCCCCTGTTGAACAGGAAGTGGAAGCCTGAAGCTGTATAGCCGCTCACGGCCGGCACAGGAAGTGGAAGTCTGAAGCTGTAGAGCTGCCCACGGCCGGCACAGGAAGTGGGGGGCCTGAAGCTGTAGAGCCGGCACAGGAAGTGGGGGGCCTGAAGCTGTATAGCCGGCACAGGAAGTGGAAGCCTGAAGCTGTATAGCCGCTCACGGCCGGCACAGGAAGTGGAAGCCTGAAGCTGTAGAGCCGCCCACGGCTGGCACAGGAAGTGGGGGCCTGAAGCTGTAGAGCCGGCACAGGAAGTGGGGGGCCTGTAGCTGTAGAGCCGGCACAGGAAGTGGGGGGCCTGAAGCTGTAGAGCCGTCCACAGCCGGCACAGGAAGTGTAAGACTCTTGTCTGTGTGAAATGGCTGTTCCCATCTTAATGTCTGGGCCTTCAGTTAGGGGTAGGCCTAGTCAGGAAGGAGAGTTGGTGAGCTGTTAGGAAGTTCAGAACTTGAATCTATAACTATTGAGGCTTTACATAAGTCAATGGTAATAAGTTTTAGTCTGTTTAAAATGGGCCATATTACCTTGGGGCACTTGCTTTTGTCTTTGTGCTCTTACTGTCTTGGCAGGTTTCTTATCCATGTTGGTCTAAATCACATCTATGTGAATTGCATTAGAAGTTGCGTTCTTCCTCTTGTACTAAGTCTCCTTAATGGTCTTTCTTGTCTAGACATGGCAATGTGAGCAGTACTCCCATCAAGCCAACATGGCTTCCATTCAGCACCACAGTGACCTCAGAAGAGCGGCTGGTCTTTGGCTTGCGTCTCATGACTGGTAAGACCCTTTCTAGTACTAAGGTATTTATGCCCAGGCTCTTGGCTTGCACTAATACTGTGGTATCTTCTCCTCAGAGGACTGGAGCGCTCCCATATCCTCCCCGGTCTTCCAGCTTGGTGACCTGTTACACATAGAAGCCTCTCTGGACACTCAGAACCACGTCCCGATGACCCTGTTCATTGATAGTTGTGTGGCCACCATTACCCCAGATGTGACCTCCACTCCTAGTTATGACATCATCTCTAACAATGGGTGAGTTACCACCATCAATACTGTAGGAGTCTTCCAGGAGCCTATTACCTACAAGTAATCTGCTCTGCAGGTGTCTAATGGACGGCATGCAAGAAGATTCCTCTTCAGTCTTCGTGTCTCCAAGGTCTGAGGCAGACAAGCTTCGCTTCATGGTTGATGCCTTCAGGTTCGCTGATAGTCCTATCTCTCTGGTAAGGACACAAGTTGTGGGCACGTTAAGCCTCTACTGATGTTGATGCAGCAGGAGCCTTCACTTTAAACTATGCATTTACCAGATTGGCCTACATACAGCCCCTGATCTCTACAAAGATTGGAAATAGTGCCTATATTTGGTTGCCTATATTTGGTTGCCATCAACTAAAAACCCAATCTCTTACTTGACCTTAAGTTAATACGCCTTTGTTTTGCTAAATTTTCATTGGGGATTCTAGAGAATGACTTTTGGTAATTGTGTTGTCACAGATCTATATCACCTGTTCCCTGAGAGCTGCTCCCATTGACCAGCCCCTAAATTCAATGAACAAGGCCTGCTCCTACAACAAGGCTTCTAGCAGGTAAGACCATGTATAACTGGATGGCTATCATGGGTTAGATGTCTGCACGATCCCAGTGTTGGACAATAAGTCAATGGTTGACTCTCCATCTCTTCTAGTTGGTCACCTGTTGAAGGCTCCAGTAGCATCTGCCAGTGCTGTGCCACTGGGAACTGTGTTAGTGCTGGAGAACAGAGAAGGCGATGGAGTGCAAAATTTACTTGGGAGAAATAGTTTTTCAAGAGGGATGTTGGTGAGTAAGCTGCACTTATCTTTAAACTCTCCAAAATGTTTTTTTTTTTTTATAGATGTGTAGTCCTCAAAGTTCAGCTTCAGCAGAGGTTGCAATGGCAACCTTGGACAAGCTTTGGCATATGCTGTGACTATTGCACTAACCTCTAACTCTTTACTACTTCCAGGTTCTCATCTGGAGGAACACGGTGTGGCCACACTAGGTCCTATTATGGTAACTGGCACTAAATCTAGCCAGGTCTCTGGAGAAGGTTTTTTTCAAGTTTTCCAGGGGGTGTGCAGACCGGGAAACCCTTTTCCCCCGCTGGGGGCCCCTGGGGGGCCGTCCAGTCTGTTTTTTTTTGTGTTGTTGCTGTAGCTTTTACTGTGACTGGAAAATGTCTTCTGGAAAGACTTTTCCGTAAAGAATCTGTGTAGAAATAAACATGTTTTGGATAACCCTGGACCCAGTATTTTCCTTGAGGGGGGGAAACCCATTGAAGGCCTAATTTTCCCCCATTTTTTTGACTGTTTTTATTTAGGACTAATTTAGAAGGTGCAGGGGGTGATATCTGGTTAAACCCCATGCTTTTTCCCTTTTCCCTGGGGAATATGTAGTATAGTCCTTAAAACCATTATAGGGGTTTCCTACTCAAACACCCTTATGGCAGAAAACAGGTTTTCTACCAAAAGTCGGGCTCCAAAAAGGGAAATTGGTTTTGGGTTTTTTTGGTGCAACTCTTATGGGAAATCAGTGGGGAAAACCTGGAAAAAAGCCACTCATCTAACACTGGATGACTTCAGTAGCCAAAACTTTGAGGGCAATTTAAGTCCATATAAAAGCCAAAAAAGCTTAAACCCCCCACTCCCATGTCTCCCGGGAAAGGATTTAAAAACCAAACCCACAACTGAGTTAACTGTGTAAAGGCTGAAAAATAACCTATAAACTGTAGCTTCTAAAGCTGCTTCTCTTGCATTATTTGCCATGGCTTGGCAGGGTAACTAGTAGGATTGGACTAGAGGGTCTTCCAGTCTGGTCTAGTGACTTTAGGAGGGGTGTAGGAGGGGGAAAAAATAAATTTAAATTACTTACCTTTAAAAGGGGTTGCCCACAGCTGTGTGTGGGGTGCTGCTTCTGTCTAACTTCAGTATTACTTTCTGGGATGGGGATTTCTTCCCTTTAAAGGAATTAAATTCAGAGGGGGGGTCAGGGCCCCCAAAATAGTCTTTCAGCCCCAAAATTTGGTTTTTAAAAAGGGGGCCCAATCCCCTTTTGTGTGGAAAAAAAGGCTTGGGGTCCCAGACTTGGAAGAGGGAACAGAATCTCATTCTCTTCATTTTCTCCCTCATTACAAATAAATTAGAAAAACCCAAAACCCCTCAAAAACTTTTACCTTTAAAACATCAAAGCTAAGGCCAAACCCCAAAGTCAAACTGGACCCATAGGTTCATTAGACCTGGACTGGCATAAGGACCTCGGTTGCCGGCCCCTCTGCACATGTCCGAACTGGGGCCCCGAAAAGGTTCTTGTATGTGCATTGGGTCGGGAAACATTTGGCCCATGAAAACTGAAGAGACAGGGTCTCCTCTGCAGATTCAGGGGAGAAACACAAGGAAGGGGTTTCCCCTATTGTTGGGAAAATAGAAAATAAAAATTTTGGGGATCTGTGGAAATAAGATGGGGTGAAGCAACAGACGGGAGGGGGGCTTTGGGGGGGGAAGGGGTTTGGAATGATGAAACCTTTCCCGGGGGGCAAAAAGGGTTGGAGGGGAAAAGATTAGGGAGAAAACGTTGAATTGAACCCAAATTTTAAATTCCCTTTGGGGCCTGTGGAAGGGGATGGCGGAGAAGCAGAAGTGTTCCATAGAAGCTATGGGCTCCTGCCCTTTTCTTTGGTGCCAAAAGACAATGGGGGTTCCATTTTTCCCCCAGTTTTTCTATTTCCCTAAGACTTCATTTTCACCCTTCTCTAAATGTAACAGTGAAAAGGGTGTAGAAAAGGGGGCCATATGTAAAAAGGCCCTAACAAGGGTTTGATTTTTTTTGGTTTCATAAAATTTTTGGGGAACATCTAAACGAAGATGAAGATTTGGGGGGTGGTTATGGACTATGTAGGGGCCAATAGGATGTGTCTTTTTACCCTTTTTAATCCTATAGGGATAAACTATTTTATTCAAATTTTTAAGTTCTCATAGTATCCCAGGGTTTTACTAGCCCTTTTTGGGGAAATTTTGCCCTAATTTTTAAAGGGAATGGCTTTGGGGGGGGGGGGGGGTTTAATTTTTTTTTAATTGGGGGGGGTACGAAAAAACTTTTAAAAAGGGCCCATTTCCCAAAGTTAAAAATAGGTTTTGAGATGACCCCATCATGGCCCTGAAATAACCCCTGTATGAATATTATGGACTGACTTTCAGGCCATAGAAACTTATTAAAACATCTTTTACACCCAAAGGGTTTGGGCCATTTAAAGCTCTTGTCCCCCTTTTTTCCAAATTTGTGTAGCTCCTTTTGGGGGCATGTGTCTAATTTAAGACCTGCGGGCTGAATCTGGTCTGCCATTTTATTCGGCTGGCAAGAGCTTAGAAATATCAAGTGGAGGGTACAGCCAGTGCTTGGCAGAGGTGGTGGCATCAGCACAGAGAGCAGGCGCCATCTTGGATTTGGCGCTCCAGCGTGCACCTCCCCACCACTCTGTTTAGCCACTCACTGCCAGTGGTGCACCCTTAAACAGGTCTCCCACCCCCACCATACGAACCCAAAGGTGAGGAAAAACCAAAAGGGGGTTTTGGGGGGCCCCTTTGGGGGAAAATAAATTTGGGACCACCCTCTATAGGTCCAGGCTGTTTGCAGGAGATGCACAGGAGGACAAGTCAAGCATTTACTGAAGATGACAAGAAAAATTAGGAGGTGTCAGTGTCCAGGAAAGCTGGATTCAATGTGCAGGAAAACATAGAGCATGCTGGGGAAAAATTTGCATAAAACCGCTTTGGGGTGGAAAAACGGGTTTGGCTATTTAGGATCCCTGAGTAATTGCTGTGGAGGATGTGGCATCAACCACCTTTCCCTGAAAAAAGGGGGCCAAACCCCCCCTTTTGGGGTGTGTTTTAGAATCTGTGTTTTTTTTTTGTTTTTTTTTAATACAGGTACCCATTTGAACTGTCCCCATTTTGGGTTAAACGGACCCCTTAAAAAACATTTGGGTCAGCATTGGATCTATTTTATTTTTACCCCTTCCCACTATATATAGTAATAATAATACGGCTCTTCACTGCCATCCAAAAGCCACAACATTATTTTTCCATCTACATAGACACGTCATCTGAGGGTTTTTTTTTTTTTTTATTTTGTTTGTTTTTTTACTTTTGGTAGGACAAATGACTTTTTTTTAATTTCCAATTTACTGTAAAACCCTAGAATGTACTGGAAATTTCCCAAAAAAAATTGGGCAGAGGTTTTAGTGACATCTGTCTGGGTCCCGGGGCCCCAAACACAGTAGGGTTAGCCCGAGGTCAGTGACCCCCGTCTGCTCCGGCCCCATACACATAAGGTTAGCAGAGGGCTGGGGACATCTGTCTTTCTCCGGGGCCCCATTTCAAATTTGAGGGTTTGCAGGGGGTGCAGTGACATCCCGTTTTGCCCGGGGCCCCAACACAATTTGGGTTAGCAAGGTGCGGTGACATCTTCCTGGGTCCGGGGCCCCATACACATTTGGGGGTTTGCAAGGGGCCCGGGGGGAATTGTTTGCTCCGGGGCCCCATACACAGTAGGGGTAGCAAAAGGTGCATTTTACTTTTGTCTCCCGGCCCCCCTTTCACCGTAGGGTTACAGAGGGTTTCAGTGGGAAACCTCTGCTCCAGGGCCCCATACACAGTAGGGTTTAACGAGGTGCATGACATTTCCCTCTGCTCCGGGCCCCCCCTACACAGGTTTAAGGGTTTGCAGAGGTTTCAGGGGACATCTGCTGCTCCCCCCGGGGGGGCCCCTACACATAGGGTTAGCAGGGTTTCGGTGACATTCCCTCTGCTCCGGGGGGCCCTACTAGTAGGGAAGGGCCCCCAAAAGGGGCAGTGACATCCGTCCCGCTCCGGGCCCCAAACAATAAGGGTTTGCAAAAGGGGCAGGACATCTTTCCCGCTCCCGGGGCTCCATTTAAAAAGTAGGGTTTTGCAGAGGTGCAGGACATTGTCCCGCCCCCGGGGTCCCATACACAGTAGGGTAAGCAGAAAGGGGCAGTGGGCATCGTAGCTCCGGGGGCCCATACACGTGGGTTAGCAGAGGTTGGGAGTGAATCCGTCCCGCTCCCGGGCCCCCCTTTCACAGTAGGGGTTTGCAAGGTGCCCGTGACATCCGTTCCCGCTCCGGGCCCCCTACCAGTTTTTGGGTAGCAGAGGTGCCGGGGTACATCTTTTTCTGCTCCCGGGCCCCATACACGTTGGTTAGCAGAGGGGGCAAGTGACATCCGGGTTTCTCCAGGGCCCCCTACACCGTAGGGTTAGCAAGGTGCAGTGACACCGTTTCTCTCCGGGCCCCCTACACAGTAGGGATAGCAGAGGTGCGGTGACACTGGGCTGCTTCCCTGGGTCCTTTCACAAAGGGTTAGCAGAGGTGCGGTGACATCTGTTTCCCGGGGCCCCCCTACAAAGTAGGGGTTTTTTTGGTTTTTTCATAGAGCGTCCCCCCCTGCCTCCCCCCTTTGGGCCCTTTGTAGCTGACGGTTTTAATTTCACAACAAAAGGCGGGGAGGTTTTCCCCAGTGTCTACGTCTCTTTTTACCCTTTGGGGCCATTTATCCCCCCTCTTACTTTCGTCAAAGCAGCCACCCAAAATTACAAACTGTTTCATGTCAGGGAAAAGCGCCAAACCCCGCGCCGGAGGCCGATTTTTAGCATGAACACCTTTAGCTGTGATTTTCGCCGTAGAACTTAATCTTTACAGATAAAGTAGAAAGTGTGAGGTTTGAAAATCCCCGACGGGAGCGCACGGCTTGAACTGCCCATCTAGGGCACACTCCCCCAGCCTATCAGGGAAAACAATTTGGGGGAGCCAGGGGGACTCCCACCTTATAACCCCCCTTTGGGCGCCCCAGCAAAAACAAGAAAAGGGGCCCAAACACCCGCCGAAACGAAAAGTAGTGGGGGGGGGGGGGGCAAAACCCTTTTTCAATGGCAAACCGGAGCCCCGACAAGGCCCCCAAAACTATCATCATACTTTTTTAAAAAAAGCCTAGAGCCATTAAATTTTCCCCCTGTTCTTTTATTAAATTACTTTGCAGAAAAAAGTGCTTAATGATCGGGGCCCCTAAATGGCCCCGTACACAAGAGGGACTTTCTAATCCCCAGTTTTAAAAAAATAAAAAATTGTAAAAAAAAAAATTTTAAAAAAAAATAAAAAAAACCTTTTTTCATTTTTCAACTAAAAAAAAATAAATAAAGTGCACCTAATTTTAGGGCCCCCATCAGTAAAGCCCCCCAAACTACAAAAAAAAACTTGATTTTAAACTGTTCGATGAACATTAAGCAAAAAAAAAAAAAAAAAACCCTCATTTTTTAAAAATTTTTGGGATTTTTTTAAAACTGTGGGAGAAAAATTTTGATTTTCTGTTGCAATTACCCAACAGAGACTAGTAATACTAGTTCAAGGAAAAACTTTTTAAAAAATTATAAAAAAAAAAACACCTTTTGACATTTTACAAATAAAAATTAATTAAAAAATAAATGACACATAACGGTTTGGGCCCATCAGAAAAGTTTTGTTTTTATTTTAAAAAAAAAAATTAACCCTTTTTCCCATACAGTGAACAAAGCAGAAAAAAAAAAATAAGGTCAAAATCCCCAAAAAATTATCATCAAAAAGTGATAAAAAAAGTGCCCGTAATCCCGAATGCAACCGACAAAAACTACACTTTTTGGGCCCAAAAAAACGTCCGCCCGCCCCTCAGGCCATAGGTTTAAAACACAAAAAAAGTTTTTTGACGGCAAAAAAATTTGGCTTCAGAGGGCAAAAAAAAAAAAAAATTAAAAAAGTTTAAATTTTTTTAAAAGTACTAAAGTTTTAAAGAAAACTCTACAAATTTGGAAACCCCCGGGAAACGTTAAACGACCTCGAAACAGATAACTTGTCATTTATACTGAACAGGGAACTCCATAAAAATAAAACCCCCCCAAACATGGCGCAATTGTGTTTGTTCACATTCCACCCCACAAAGAATTTTTTTGGTAGTCTCCCTATACATTATATAGTATTGTGAATGGCACCACTAAAAAAAGTACATCTTATCCCCCAATAAACAAGTCCTCAAACGTGAATGTAGACGAAGTGATAAAAAAGTGACGGCTCTGGGAGGACGGGGAGGAAAAAGCAAACGTGAGGAAAAAAAATTGCTGTTGGGTTTGGGGTTAGAGGTGATGACACATGCAGCGGGTCACATGTGGCCTCTCATAGCTGCAGAAGTTTGCTGGGGATGTGGTCCTTGTCTGCATCAAAACTGCACCGTGTGCTCCTATGATTGGGGTGTATTCACACAGCACCACCATTAACAACCAGTGCACATTGATTGTTAATGGCTGCAGGGTCTCTCCAGAGTTGACCTGCATGAAACCACCTCGATCATTGGTGCAAGGTGTCACAGCGGATCTTGGCTATGTCACGGCTGCACTGTGACCACTAAGAAATCCATGCATTCCTACTCATAGTAGGATCTTCTTGCTCATCAGGGGAAGGTGTTCAGCTGAGGCTAATGAGGTGTCAGGTGGAAGAGGGATGGGTATAAAGCTCAGTTCCTCCACCTTCCCATTATGCTTCTTGTTTTGTAGTCAGGATGGGGCTGTGCATTGGGTGGAGTTGGCTGTTAGTGGCTCTGCTCTATGGAGTTTGCTTTAGTGACTCCTTGGTTAGAGCCCAGCGCCAGTCAGACACTTGGTGGAGGAGTCAGCAGCATGGACGAGGATCTTCTAGAGCACTTGGACAACCTCCATCTAGATTGGGCTCATCTAGAAACCCTTGGTCTCGGGCTCAGTCTGGTTTTGGGGCCCCCAGAGCTCTTCAGCCTGTGTCTGGTTTTGGGGCCTCTAGAGCTCTGCAGCCTGTGTCTGGATGGGGCTCCAGGTATCTTGGAAGACCTCAGTCATGGCAGCTTTTCCAACCTACACCCTCTCCATTCTCCCCTATTAGTGTGCAGTGTGGTGAGGACAGGATGGTGGTGATGGTGAGGAGGGACTTCTATGGTAATGGGAAGCTGGTGAATCCCCAACACTTGACTCTGGGCTCTTGCCCACCTGGTGTGCAGTCTACAGATTCTGTTGTGGTCTTTGAAAATGGCCTTCAGGAATGTGGGAACACCTTAGAGGTAAGTGATCATGGAATAATGACTTGCTTTGATGGTGGTTCTTGCTTTACAATACTCTTATAGGGTGTAGAGCCTTTATGATAGGATGACACATGGTGGAACAGGTCACTGGTGGGGTCTATGTAAAGACTTCAAACTGCTCTTAAGAAAGCAACTTTGCACTGTACTTGCCTTATGACATCACATTCATTGCCTCTATAGATGTAGCAGAGCAATTTGACTTTACTAACACCTTTCAGTGAAAACCTCCTGAACATAGATTGAGGCTCCAATAGATCTGCTGCCCATAATCTGACCCAGGTGATGAATATTATGATCTTTTTGTTCTAGATGACTCCAGACTTGCTGATCTATAGCTCCCTACTAAATTACAACCCCACATCCTCCAGAAATGTGCCCATTATCAGGACCAACTCTGCTGTGGTTCCCATTCACTGCTTCTATCCAAGGTGAGTATATTCCAGTATAGGTGGCTTGGAAAGGGAGCCTACAGTATTTGGGTAGGTGGTAGTGCAGGTTTGAGGAGTCCTCACTCTTCTGAGTATCCTCTCATCCCACTAAAGGATCTAATTCTGTAATCCACAAGATCCCTGACTTGCTTAACATTATGTTGAAGTTTCTCCTGGATTCTATCCAAGGTGTAGAATAACTTCACAAGTACTTGAATATTACCATAGAGAACTGTATATTGAAGGGTTTGTGTATAATGCCTTATTTACTTGTCCTTATGTAGCTGTAAGTAATGGGGCCCAAATGGCCATCCTGGCCTCCCGTGCCATTTCTTTCAGCAATTGCCTCCTGGTCTCCTCTACCAGTCTTTGTCTTCTGGCTATGGCTAAATAAGAAGTCCCCACTGCATTGTCCCATCCATGCCAGACCTCACAACTTGGAGCCTTGACTTCTGAACAATGCCAGGCATTGATGTGACCACTGCAGTATTGACCTTCTGTTTGGCCAAAGCCAGGAGAAAATGGAAGACTGGTGGAGAGGACCAGGAGGTGAACTGTTGAAATTAATGCCAATAGAGAAGTCAGTATGGTTGTGGGTTTTTTCCTCTTTCCAGCTTCTGCCCTATAACTTTCAATAAAAAAGTTGAGACAACCCCTTTGAAGCTTTAGGGCCCCAATGCAAAACCTATAAAAGAGCCCCACCTACATGTGTGGCACAGAATACTGGTGTCCTAATGTGACAGAGGGGCATTTGAGTCCTTTTTTGAGCTCATGGACCTGGTGACTACAGTGAGTCGAGGTAAGTTATGTCCCTGGATGTTACAATATTTTCCATCCCAACTGTTAAAGTAACTGTTCCAACTGTTGTTGTGTTTCAAGGAACCTTGGGAAGGGACTAGTTGACTCTCTGATGTATCCAGCAGTCATCTTGGTACCGCCCCCAACATGCATATAATCAATAAACTGGAGACCAGCAACTGATGAGGGTCCAAGGTACATGTCCAGCTGCCTTAGCTTGCCAACCCCTCCTTTAGTTCAAGATTAGTGTTAGAGGCCTTGTGACAGCAGTGTTCATAGATAATTGAAACTCTACCCAAATCAATGGTGGTCGTCTTGAAAGGGCAAAATACCTCATGGCAATACAGTCTTTGTAGCCATTCAAGTGAAGTGGCTTCGGCTAATCTCAAAGCAAGTCTGTCCCGTGACTTGCAGTGGACAGTGGAAGTTCTTGCTTTTCAAGTAAATCCCTCTTAATGGTCTTTCTTGTCTAGACATGGCAATGTGAGCAGTAACCCCATCAAGCCAACCTGGCTTCCATTCAGCACCACAGTGACCTCAGAAGAACGGCTGGTCTTTGGCTTGCAACTCATGACTGGTAAGACCCTTTCCAGTATTAAGGTAGTGGTGCCCAGTCTCTTGGCTTGACTAATACTGTGGTATCTTCTCTTCAGAGGATTGGAGTGCTCCGATATCCTCTCAGGTCTTCCAGCTTGGTGACCTGATACACATAGAAGCCTCTCTGAACACTCAGAACCATGTTCCGATGACCCTGTTCATTGATAGTTGTGTGGCCACCATTACCCCAGATGTGACCTCCACTCCTAGTTATGACATCATCTCTAACAATGGGTGAGTTACTATCATCAAGACTGTGAGTCTTCCAGGAGCCTATTAACTACAAGTAATCTGCTAAACAGGTGTCTGATGGATGGGATGCAAGAAGATTCCTCTTCAGTCTTTTTGTCTCCAAGGTCTGAGGCAGACAAGCTTCACTTCATAGTTGATGCCTTCAGGTTCGCAGACAGTCCTGTCTCCCTGGTAAGGACCTTGAGTGTGTGTAGAATTGAGGTTTGTGGTACCCTTCTAAGATTTATGGGGGGAAATGTGTGGCCATCTGGTTCCTTTCTCTACTGTAACCTTGGTTCTCTTCATAGATGCCACCTAGTTGGCTCCTTGGTTGAGGTGTGGGTTTGTCACCCATTCAGATGCTAGGAGCAAGTACAGGTCTTTTGGTGCTTTGGCAATGGAGAACGTTGTTTCTTGCAGATGCCTTTTGGTAGGGTGAGCAGGATATTAGGTTTAGTGGGGCCCAATCTCCTTAGATTGCATATTTATGCATCTAGTTAGAGAGCACTTTTTTGGGGGAGGGAGGGGTTCAAATTTTTTCAGCCTGTACTGAGTGCTGCATTCCCTACAGTGACAGTGCCTGGTTCACCATATTGGTAACTTCTGAAGCTGAGGGATGGAGGTAGACTAAGGGCCACATGTATGAAAGTATGAAAACTGTCTAGGTCTAAAATTCACTTTGTTGCCAATCACAGCGCTCATTTTATATGGTGCTCTGGAAAAATGAAAGGGGTGCTCTGGTTGCTATTGGCAACAAGGTGAATGTTAGACCTAGACAGTTTTCATACATGTGGCCCTAAGTGTTTAGATGTTGCCTTTATCTGGTAACATGCGTTTCACATGGGATTTAAGTTAATGTCCTTTTATCTTGCAAAATGCTGCATTCAAAGTGACTCTTGGTAACTGTCTTAGATCTATATAACCTGTTCCCTGAGAGCTGCTCCCATTGACCAAACTCCTGATCCAATGAACAAGGCCTGCTCCTACAACAAGGCATCTAGCAGGTAAGATCCTCTAATTATCCAACACCAGGGTTGTGCTGACATCTTACCCAGATGTAGTCAATGGTTGACTCTCGCTCTCTTCTAGTTGGTTGCCTGTGGAAGGCTCCAGTGGCATTTGCCAGTGCTGTGTAACTGGGAACTGTGCAACTGTTGGAGGCCAGAGAAGGCAATGGGGCTCATCCCAAGGGAGGCCGAGATCATTCGGGAAGAGAGATGTTGGTGAGTCAGCCAGACCTATGACAGTCTTTAGAAACAAATGCCTGCCCCATCCCATGCATTGGATTGGCACCAGAAGCTTGTTTTGCTTATCTTCATTCCTGTGGCTTAGTCTTGCACCCAAGAAGGCTTCATGTGTTCTGTCCTCACATGAGGCGAATGAAGGTGTAAATGGCTGGTGGATGATAGTGACTGAGAGACTTTCCTACCTTCGTATCCAGAATGTGGAGCAGACAGGACCAAGCAGGCTCAGCTTAGTAAATATAGTAACACAGTGATATGAAACAGAATGTGGTTTATTCACCTTGGATACAGCAATAATCACTGATACAGAACTGTGGTTCTCTGTAGTATAAACCTTGGTACAGTTTGTTGCTGTTTGCTGCTCTGTTGTTTGCTGTTTTGCTGCAGTTTACTGGTCAGAAATTGATGCTTCTGCTAGCCCAAAAGATGTGTGCTCCAGTCACATTAGGATGAAAAACAACTAACAGGAAGTGACTCTGCAAGGCTACACAAAAAAACACGCTCCCTTAGAAAAAAACGGGAAGCACATGTAAATTCTGGTCAGCAGATGGCAGCTCAGCAACAGTACATAATAAAGAATGGATGGAGAAAAGGATGCAATAATATAAACAGCTGAATAACAATACCTATAACTGAGAACAGCACATCATGTGACCTTTAATTTCCTTTTGTGATAAGTAAAACGTATCACAAAATTGCTGACTTCAAATGTGGTGTTTATGGTCTAGACCTGTAGTCTCAAATGACTTACCAGATGTTGAAACTGCAACTTGGCATCCACTGCTGCAGGTTAACCTTCAGCAAGTATGATCATAGTTTTACAAAGATTACTGTAAATCTAACTCAACACGGTTTCTTCCACCAGGCTCTAATCTAGAGGAACATGGTGTGGTCACACTGGGTCCTATTATAGTAACTGGAACCAACCCCGACCTGGTCTCTGGAGAAGGTGTTGCCCAAGCCTCCAGGAGGAGTGTGGACCAGGAACCTCTACAGCTGTGGGTGCCAGTGGCCGTCGGCTCTATCTCTTTTGTACTTGTCGCTGTTCTTATTACTGTGGCTGGAAAATGTCTTCTGGAAAGACTCTCCCACAAAGAATCTGTGTAGAAATAAATGAGCCAAGGCTTCAACAAAATGTTTGTCTTGAATTGGTGTCCACGGATGGGTTGGGATGGAGACTTGGTAGGTCATCTTTATACATGTTGACTACTTTCTGTGTGGGATTGGTAAGAACATGGCTACCATGAGTTTCCTGTTGTACTATTCAGCTACGTGCAGGTATAGGGAGCTGCCATAGAGGGGCAAACAGTTTGCTACAATACAAAGTATGTTGAATATGGTCATCCAGCTAGTCAATCAGATTAATTTTCCTATACAGTAAAATTAACTGGTCATATAGGAGTGTAGGCTGATGGCTGTGTACGGTTGAACTTGCTACCTTCTGATAGACACTGGTTAAGCAAATGTGGGCTAAAAGACCAACATAAAATAAACTCTAATCGGAGAGGACTTGGGAGCCAGTCATTGGCATAGCTAATGGAGGGTGATTCACCTCCTAGTGCATGTCCCAGGCAGCACTTCAGAGGAGCATACAGCGTAGCAACACACTGCTCAGAGTCCCAGTCTCGGCAATAGCGGCTGTCCTGTGTGTAAACTGTTGTATGAGGTTGACTGGTGTAGCATGCACAGTGTACTTGTAGTTCCACAGCATTAACTATGGAACTAAAAGTACCAGCATACCACTTTTTTTTTTCCTTCCAGACCTAAAGCGTATCTAATGTAGTATGGTGATACTTGTAGTTCCACAGCAGATGCTGTAGAATTAAAAGAACCAGCATGCCTGTCACACTAGCCAGCCTGAAAGACATGGCACTGTAAGTGCTGTAAAGCACAAACTGAAAACTGTAGCATGTGCCGTAAGAACAACTTTATTGATTGGGCCCCAGGCCTCAAAGTCGGACACTGTTCCCAAATACCTCTATATAGGTCTTAACTTCCTACGCCCTAGTACCAGCTGTGCTCCTGAATGTGGAGTCTCACCTGACCCATGCAAGGTCTTCATGGTAATCACTGACTCTTCAGACCACATTGCAAACTGGAGTCCTATTGAAACCAATGTTGTTCTATTGGAATGTCTCATGTTCTTGTATCTACTTAGCTTCCGATTTAAAAAATGTGTGTTTTCAAAGGGAAGTGTCAATCTAGATGCTTGTGGCAAATTTCTCACTAGGTGCTCCATTTTATTGGCACACTGTATCTGTGTGGTAAAAATCAGAATGGCGACCATTGTAAAAGTTGCGTTTGACCCTCTGACTGTGGTTTCTATTAAAATAAGGTGTGCCACTTACTTTTTTTTTTTTTTTTTTTTTTTTTTTTTTGTGGCCTCAGCTCTAATAGAATATTGGTGGCTTATGTAGGAACTTTTTTCTTTACAGTTCCTGCTTGTGAAGTCATTCATTTCTATTTGCATGGATCATTGACCCAGATAACCTTTGCTTATATAGTTGGTTTCACATGGCTGCTTCTAGGGTTAGTATTATGGCCACATCCACCTAGGGATCTGTGTGGTTCACTAGAAGTGCACAGGCAGGATGCAATGGTATTCAGACAGAAAGAAACTGGTCTGTCACCCAACGTTGAACTTTAGTTCCTTGGGCCCATCACCACCAAGTCCACTTTAAAGTAACACTGCCTAAGCGGGGTTTAATGAGATCTGGTGATTTGGTTCTTAATTCTGTTCTAAGTGAAGTGGTCTTCCTTGACCTTTCAGCTTTAAAGTATTAGGTGTACACTTGTGTTTCAGAGCTGGGGCTCACTGTAGGTCCTCTGGTGGGCCAGTCCTATCCAACAATGGGTGCTTGTTACTCATGGTAGCCAACCTGCTCAGCTTCTGTTGCTTAGCGCAGGGCTCCATGGCAACTTTTTGAACCAATATCTGAACAACATGGCAATTCCAAGGGTCCATGAAACAACGTAGACCACTTTGGGGAAAAATGGAAGCTTCCTTTTGATTGGTTGCTGTGTGCAATTATGACATCTGTATGGGAAATGCAAAATAGGAAAATGGATGGATCTGGTGCCACTAGGGCAATTACTTAATTATGCTCCACATGAAAACAATATTCATTTAGATTTTGCTGCAGGTAATCCACTGTAAAATTTGCCTTATTTGTAGGTTAATCCTTTGGAGCAAAACCAATTTTGTAAAATGGGCTTTTTTTTTTTTTTTTTTTTTTTTTTTAACTGTGGCAAAAAAGTCCGCCAAAAAATTTCATGAAGCTATTGATCAAAAAATTGTCTTCCGTAGAGGACACAGTGCCTGTGGTAGTAGGTTGGCACTCATACTGGAACACGGCATAAAATGATATACTCCAGCTTGCTTAGAAGTAGCATTAAGCAGATGATCCGCAGCTTATACTTTTAAAAAATTTTTTTTTATTAATATTCCATTAAAAATGTGATAATACAGGGTAGGAGAGTTTTAATACAGCACCAGTGCTACAGATTGCACGACGTTTTTTCGACAAATACATAGTCTTAATCTTTGTCCCAATGGTTCACTGCACAAGACCAACCCCTTATAAAGGCGTAGTCCCCAATTTTAACCATTGGATTACCAGTACGTATCAATATGTTTTTTTACAATATATGCATTCAATATATGATTAAAAACAAAAAAAAAAAGAAGCACTTAGTATTGATATAGCAGATCATGACGTACTTTTGGGCCCCGCTGGTTGTCGATACCAAATACAAATATCCTTTTGCCTCTCTGGCTAATAACTTATTTTTTAAATTGCCCCCTCTAATGGTTTGTGTTATTTTTTCAATACCTATCACTTTCATGTGGGTAGTGTCGCTGCCATTTTTTCTATGAAATGTTTAGCTACAGATTAAACATACCAGATTTCCACTCATGCTTATGGGATTTCAGAAATATGTCGTCTGATGCGGTTTTTTAAAGAGAACTTGTACAACCAATGTATTGAAAGTTGCATTTTTATGCATGAAATCTGATATACAACATATTTTGTGTGCCAATTGATATAGTTACGAATTTGATATTTTTTCTTTAACAGAAGATACAAAGGTATCAGTAGTTTGCATATATTTGCAACATATACAAATGTTGTGACCACACCTATGGTTGCCTCTGACAGAAAGCCAATTTTTTTTTTTTTCTTTTTTGTTTTGGTCAGAAAGAAAAAGACTTGGAGAAAAGATGGATCCAATAGTAGGACCTCGTTTGGATACAAAATTTATACCATCTGAGTATAGTAGACAAATTTTTGGTGCCTATGGAGAAGGGGTTAATTTGTTTTTTGATGTATTAACGATTTATTATATTGCGGTGAATACTGCGTAGAGAAAGTAGTTTTGCACATTTTGTTTTGTGTTGTAGTTTTTTTTATTTTTCTCTGAATTAAATAATTGCTCACGTGATATTTTTTCTACTTTATTTTTTACCTTAAAATGGAATAACATTCTCTCAAATTGCTCCTTCAAATTAATGGAACTCATCATTCAATATGAGCAAGAAAAATTAAATTACATCAAACAATAAATACTTGTCCTAGAAACATCTATTAAGAAATTCGAAGATCAACCTATATACAAAATTTATGTGTGAAAAAATGTCCAATAATAATAAAAAGGTAGGACAGCAAGTAATGGATATTTTAAAAGCCAAATTTGATAGAGATCTGCGAGATTACGAAACTGGGAATATCTATACTTGGAAAAATGAATTCAGAAACATCAAGCCCATACTAAAAAAAACAACCTAATACAGTTTGTGCTGGTAAAAAAAAGGCATATCAGCTTTTCCGACATTGACACGTCTTTAGACCAGTCCTAAAATTTCGACATAGAAGAATTGGTGCAAAATGCCTCAACAACACCAGCGCAAAACCGCGGGACAATATAAAAGAAAAAACGCAACTGATGTGAACTACACCCAAAAAAGAATGACATCTAATAGGCAACCTTTTTTACGGGAACAAGTTGCACCAACACAAGAAGAGCTGGGCGCAAACATAAAAGATCTACAATACATTCGGAGATTGCGCCCATATCGAACAAAGAAGTCCTGGTTTTGAATCTCTCAGCAACCATTCTATGTGAAGCAGAAATTTCACTCCTAGCAAAAGGTCTAGGCTTCGTTCCATCGAATACATTTGATATTTACAAAACTCTCCTTGATGTAAATAAGTTCATAAGAAATCTCACTGTTAAAAACCACTTTCTGTCTCAAAAAGAAGAAAAAAATGAAAATAACAGTCATGAGAATCTGCGAACTACTATGGCCCACTACGACCTAACCTTTGAAGAAATGCAAGCCATTACTACACTACAGGATTTAAACACTCTGAATCAGGATTGGACATTGTGGCATACAAGACAAGCATTCCATGTTCCTATCCTTCTTTTTACCCACTTATGTCAAGACCAATGGTTTGTGATATCTTTCAGGAATCAGTAGAACATGACCTTCCACCTACCTCAAAAACAAATCAACAAGAAAATTTAAATATTTGCATAAAAATCGTACATTACAAGAAGGAAAGCTCTACATTTGTTACAAAATAAAAAACATTACTATTAAGAAAGCTGAAAAGGGTGGGGCCATCGCTATACTGGACTCTGGTTTATATAAAAAAACTAACTCTAAAAATGCTAAATGAACAAACCACCATCGTGTTCTTGATAAGGACCCCACATCGGATTTCAAAATTGGCCATTTAAAAATGTATTGGCCTGTGGAGTCAACTTGGGAGCTTATCACAGCTAAATTGGGCTGAGAGTCTCTATGTTGATTTTCCCATCATACCCATTGTGTTTTACTGTACCAAAATACATAAAAATTTGTTTTCACCTCCCCTGCGACCTATTGTAGCAGGAATAGGGTCTTTAACTGAACAATTAGGAGTTTGGGGTGGACTCGTATTCTCCAACCACTTGTCCTCATTATACCCGGCTATCAAAAAAAGATACTGCCCATTACCATCAGTACCCTAGAAAATCAAATCTGGAATCCTTGCTCTGTATGGTTATCTTTGTGACGTTGAAAGTCTTTACCGTCTATGATTCATGACACTTCTCTACATGCCCTCAAAATTTTTCTGGATCGCTATAGTCATTATACCGACCCAGTAAAAGAATTTTTGATTATCGCCACACAATTCCTTTTACAGCACAATTATGTTTGATAATATTTTTTATTTACAGACAACAGGTGCCTCTATGGGGGTGAAATTTTCGCCCTCTCTAGCTAATATCTATATGTGCATCTGGGAAAGCCAATACTTCTTCACTGATATAATCCTTTTTTCCCTTCCCATATCAGGTGGTATGGGCGTTTTCTTGACGACCTCCCCTGATATGGGAAGGTTCCGGAAACAAGACATCAATAATTTTGTTCACTATATTAAAAGGAATTCTATGAATTTGCATTTTACACATAAATCCAATTCACAAGTAATTGACTTCCTAGATATAACGCTCACAATTTCTACTCATCAAACTGTTACAGTAGTACCCTATCGTTAACCTAAAAGCATTGAATTCTTTTGCTGTTGGCTACTTCATGTCATCCCCCCATGTGATTAATAACATACCAGTAGGGGAATACATTAGAACTAAAAGAAATACTACTACTGCAGCAGAATTTCTAAATCAAGAAAAACAAGTCACGTTACGTTGGAAAGAACGAGGATATAGCACTGAATACTCGACATAGCAAAAAATAAAGTGAAAAATATCACGTGAGCAATTATTTAATTCAGAGAAAATAAAAAAACAACAACAAAAAACAAAATGTGCAAACTACTTTCTCTACGCAGTATTCACCGCAATAAAATAAAATCGTTAATATCATCAAAAAAACACTTACCCATTCTCCATAGGCACCAAAATTTGTCTACAAATACTCAGAATGGTATAAATTTTGTATCCAAACGAGGTCCTACTATTGGAATCCATCTTTTCTCCAAGTCTTTTTCTTTCTGACCAAAAAAAAAAGAAAAAAATTGGCTTTCTGTCCGAGGTAACCATAGGTGTGGTCACAACATTTTTTATATGTTGCAAATAATGCAAACTACTGATACCTTGTATCTTCTGTACAAAGAAACAATATCAAATTTCGTAACTTATCAATTGCAACACAAAATATGTTGTAAAACAGATTACATGCATAAAATGCAACTTACAATACATGGGTTGTACAAGTTCTCATTTAAAAATCCGCATCAGACGATATATTTCTGAATCCCATAAGCAAGGGGGAAATCTGGTAGGTCATCTGTAGCTAAAAAATTTCATAGAAAAACATGGCAACGACACTACCCACATGAAAGTGATAGGTATTGAAAAAGTAACACAACCATTAGAGGGCAAAATTTAAAAAATAAGTTATTAGCCAGAGAGGCAAAATGGATATTTTTATTAGGTACTCGACAACCAGCGGGGCCCAAATGTTCGTCATGATCTGCTATATCAATACTAAGTGCTTCTTTCTTTTTTTTTTTTGTTTTTAATCATATATTGAATGCATATATTGTAAAAAACATTGATACGTACTGGTAATCCAATGGTTAACTCTGCGGGACTACGCCTTTATAAGGGGTTGGTGTTGTGCAGTGAACCATGGGCACAATGATTAAGACTATGTATTAGTCGAAACGCGTCGTGCAATCTGTAGCACTGGTGCTGTATTACAACTCTCCTACCCTGTATTATCACATTTTTTATGAATATTAATAAAAAAAAATTATTTAAAAGTATAAGCTGCGGATCACCTGCTTACTGCTTCATCTAAGCACGCTGGAGTATATAATTTTATGCCTGTTTCCTGCTGCTCTCCCGAGCTGAAGCTGAATGGGAGTCTCCGTTGCTCTGCAAAACCGTTTTAAAAAAGTATATTAATCTCATATATCAGTGAGCTGACAAGTGACTGTTTTCTCATACTGGAACACGGTGCCATACTGTCTCTTACATATTGCTATACTTGTCAACTCTACCAGAATACATTGTGTGAAATGTGTGGGGCTTATGCAAACCCTACCTCAAAATGGAAGATCCAGGTATGGAGGGAAGTGTTATGGCGGTATAGACACTTCTGGATGAGGTGTGGGATGTTCCAGTGATGGCTCTAAAAATCTCCTGTAATGCTATTGAGGAGATTGGCAAGCACGTGTACACACTGCGCTAATGGTATATGTTTAGTGTGTATGACGGGAGAGCTCCCCTTGTAGAATAAACATATCCATAAGATTAAATGGACCAACATAGCCCAAAACTGTGCTCTTTTGGCCTTCGTTTGGCCGGTATACTTCTGTAAAATGGAAAAAACAGACCACAACGCATTAGCCTAGACACATAGGATAGCATTTCCCCACAGAGGCCAAAAGTGTGACCTTTTGGCCAGTATATATATGTCTGTATCTCTCAACAAAGTGGGAGTCTACACCACTCCATACAACATCATCCAGTACACTTTTTTTTTTTACTATCTTATGAGGGCAGAGGTCCCTCTCTAGGACCCATCATTGGCATCTATTAAACTTACACGTCCCCGGTGTTGTATGGTAAATGGAAGCCATTACCGTGATGTGTCCCTAAATCAACAAGGTCAGGGGTGTCATGGGGGAGACTTGGCCTGAAGTCTGGGCTAGATGGCACGTTCCTTTTACTCAGGGCCCCATACAGCCAAAGTATGTGGACCACCACCCATTACCATTCCTATCTTACACCATATCAGTGGGACCATTTACTGCCTTTAAAAGAACCCATCTGTATTATGAGCCTACGTTGGGTGTATGGGATTATATCTATGTGCGGTTTCTTTCAACCTGGCTTGAACTGCCCATCTAGACACACTCCCTCAGCCTACTAGGAAAGCAGTGGGGCAGTCAGGTGTAGATCTCGGCCTTATAACTCCTTAGATGCCATATAAACACAAGCTCAGGGATCCGATCACCCGCATTGGATGAGATGGGGTGCCAACCAGTTTTCATGGCAGCCAGGAGCCTGACGAAGCCTCCATAGCTATCATCATACTTTTCTTATTATAGCCTGAGAGGGCCCTTATTGTCCACTGTTTTTAAAAATATATTACTATTGCAGAATAGTGTACAAAGGGTCAAGCCACCTAGTGGTCAAGTACTCTAGAGGGACTACTAATTCCAGTTAAAAAAAAAAAAAAAATATATTATATATATATATAATATATATATATATATATATATATATATATATTTTTATATAAAATATTAAAATTAAAAAATCTTTTGTCATTTTACAACTAAAATAAAGAATAGTGACACCTAATTGTTATGGGCCGCATCAGTAAAAGTCCAATCTAACAAAATACAACTTATTTATCCTGTACGGTGAACATCGAAGCAAAAAAAAAAACCCCAAAGTTTAAATTATTGGTATTTTTATACTGTGGGAGAAAAATTTATTTTTTTTGTTGCAATTACTGTAGAGGGACTTGAAATAATAGTTTTAAAAAAAAAAGTTTTAAAAATATTATTGAAAAAATTATAATTATGTAATTTTTATTTTTTTTTTAAAAAAAACCTTTTGTCATTTTACAACTAAAAATAAATAAATAAAGTGACACCTAATTGGTTTTGGTCGTATCATTAAAATCTGTTTTATTAAATATAACACATTTTTCCCATACAATGAACATCACAGAAAAAAAAATAAGGTCAAAATCCCCAAAAAATTGTCATCAAAATGTTTGCCTGTATCTCCAAATGCTACTGATGAAATTTACACCCTTCAGCTGTAAAACGTGCCGCCCGCACTCAGGTCCATAAGGTGAAAAAAACCCTAAAGTTATTGGCAGCAAAAAAATGCCGCTGCAGAGCAAATTTAAAAAAAAAAATACAGAAAGTTTTTTATTTTTTTTAAGTACTAAAGTATAAGGAAAAACCCCTACAAATTTGGTATCACCGGAAATCGTATCGACCTGCAAATACAGAAAAACTTGTCATTTATACTGAACAGTGAACTTCCATTAACAAAAAAACCCCCTCAAACATGGCGAATTGTGTTTGTTCACATTCCACCCCACAAAGAATTTTTTTGTAGTCTCCTTATACATTCTATAGTATTGTGAATGGCACCACTAAAAAGAACAGCTTGTCCCCAAATAAACAAGCCCTCATATGTGAATGTAGACGGAGTGATAAAGTGACAGCTCTGGGAAGACGGGGAGGGAAAAGCGGATATGACGAAAAGAAAAATTGCTGCGGGTTTAGGGTTAGAGGTGATGGCACATGCAGCGGGTCACATGTGGCTTTTCATAGCTGCAGGAGTTTGCTGGGGATGTGGTCCTTGTCTGCATCAAAACTGCACCGTGTGCTCCTACGATTGGGGTGTATTCACAGAGCACCACCATTAACAACCAGTGCACATTGATTGTTAATGGCTGCAGGGTCTCTCCAGAGTTGACCTGCATGAAACCACCTCGATCATTGTTACAAGGTGTCACAGCGGATCTTGGCTATGTCATGGCTGCACTGTAACCAGGAAGACATTCATGCATTCCTACTCATAGCAGGATCTTCTTGCTCATCAGGGGAAGATATTCAGCTGAGGCTAATGAAGTGTCAGGTGGAAGAGGGATGGGTATAAAGCTTAGCTCCCTCCACCTTCCTGTTATGAGCCTTGTATTGTGTTCAGGATGGAGCTGTGTATTGAGTGGAGTTGGCTGTTAGTGGTGCTCCTCTATGGAGTTTGCTTTAGTGATTCCTTGGTTAAAGCCCAGCGCCAGTCAGACACTTGTGGAGGAGTCAGCAGCATGGATGAGGATCTTTTAGGGCACTTGGACAGTCTGCTTCTAGATTGGGCTCTCCTAGAGCAAACCCTTGGTCTCAGGCTCAGTCTGGTTTTGGGGCCCCCAGAGCTCTGCAGCCTGTATCTGGATGGGGCTCCAGGTATCTTGGAAGACCTCAGTCATGGCAGCTTTTCCAACCTACCCCATCTCCATTCTCCCCTATCGGTGTGCAGTGTGGTGAGGACAGGATGGTGGTGATGGTGAGGAGAGACTTCTATGGTAATGGGAAGCTGGTGAATCCCCAACACTTGACTCTGGGCTCTTGCCCACCTGGTGCGCAGTCTACAGATTCTGGTGTGGTCTTTGAAAATGGTGTTCAGGAATGTGGGAACACCTTAGAGGTAAGTGATCATGGAATAATGACTTGTTTTGATGGTGGTTCTTGCTTCACAATACTCTTATAGGGTGTAGAGCAGTGTTTCTCAACTCCAGTCCTCAAGACCCACCAACAGGTCATGTTTTCAGGATCTCCCGCAGAATGCACTGACCATAATTATATCCCCTGTGCAATGCTAAGGAAATCCTGAAAACATGACCTGCTGGTGGGGTCCTGAGGACTGGAGTTGAGAAACACTGGTCTAGAGCCTTTATGATAGGATTACACATGGTGGAACAGGTCGCTGGTGGGGTCTAGGTAAAGACTTCAAACTGCTCTTAAGAAAGCAACTTTGCACTGTACTTGCCATATGTCTTATCACATTCATTGGGTTCTGTAGATGTAGCAGAGTAATTTGACTTTACTAACCCCTTTCAGTGAAAATCTTCTGAACATAGATTGAGGCTCCAATAGATCTGCTGCCCATAATCTGACCCAGGTGATGAATCTTATGATCTTTTTGTTCTACATGACTCCAGACTTGCTGATCTACAGCTCCCTACTAAATTGCAACCCCACATCCTCCAGGAATGTGCCCATTATCAGGACCAACTCTGCTGTGGTTCCCATTCACTGCTTCTATCCAAGGTGAGTATGTTCCACTATGGGTGGCTTGGAAGGGGAGCCTACAGTATTTTGGTAGGTGGTAGAGCAGGTCTGAGGAGTCCTCACTCTTCTGAGTAACGGTCACCCCACTAAAGGATTTAATTCTGTAATTCATGAGATCCCTGACTTGCTTGACATTATGTTGAAGTTTCTCCTGGATTCTATCCAGGGTGTAGAATAACTTCACTAGTGCTTGAATATTACCATAGAGAACTGTATATTGAAGGGGTTGTGTATAATGCCTTATTTACTAGTCCTTATGTAGCTGTAATGGGGCCCAAACGGCCATCCTGGCCTCTCGTGCCATTTCTTTGAGCAATTCCCTCCTGGTCTCCTCTACCAGTCTGGCTATGGCTGAATATGAAGTCCCCACTGCAGTGTACCCATCCATGCCAGACCTCACAACTTGGAGCCTTGACTTCTGAACAGTACCAGGCATTGATGTGACCACTGCAGTATTGACCTTCTGTTTGGCCAAAGCCAGGAGAAAATGGTAGACTGGCAGAGAGGACCAGGAGGTGAACTGCTGAAATGAATGCTAATAGAGAGGTCAATATGGTTGTGGGTTTTTTCCTCTTTCCAGCTTCTGCCCCACAATTTCCAATAAAATAGTGGAGATAGACAACCCCTCTGAAGCTTTAAGGCCCTAATGCGAAACCTATAAAAGAGTCCCACCTACATGTGTGTGGCACAGACTACTGGTGTCTTAAAGGGGCATTTGGGTTCTCTTTTGAGCTCATGGGCCTGGTGACTACAGTGAGAGTTGAGGTAAGTTATGGTCCTAGGTGTTACAATATTTTCCATTGTAACTGTCCCAATTGCTGATGTCTCAAGGAACCTTGGAACGTTGTCTCTCTCTGATGGTATCTAGCAGCCATCTTGTTACCGCGACATATGTATGGCCAGCTTAACATGCATATAATCAATGAAATGGAGACCAGCTACTGATGAGGGCTCGGGGTGCATGTCTAGCTGCCTTAGCTTACCAACTCCTCTCCCTTAGTTCAAGATTAGTGTTAGAGGCCTCCTGACAGCCGTGCTCATAGATAATTAAAACTCTACCTAAATCAATGGTGGTGGTCTTGACATGGGCCAAATACCTTATGGAAATACAGTTTTTGTACCCATACAAGTGAAGTGGCTTTGGCTGATCTCTAGGCTAGTCTGTCACATGGCTTGCAGTGGCCGGTAGAAGTTCTTACTTTTCTAGTAAATCCTACTTAATGGTCTTTCTTGTCTAGACATGGTAATGTGAGCAGTAACCCCATCAAGCCAACATGGCTTCCATTCAGCACCACAGTGACCTCAGAAGAGCGGCTGGTCTTTGGCTTGCAACTCATGACTGGTAAGACCCTTTCCAGTACTAAGGTAGTGGTGCCCCAGCTCTTGGCTTGCACTAATACTGTGGTATCTTCTCTTCAGAGGACTGGAGCACTCCAATATCATCTTCCAGCTTGGTGACCTGTTACATATAGAAGCCTCTCTAGACACTCAGAACCATGTCCCGATGACCCTGTTGGTTGATAGTTGTGTGGCCACCATTACCCCAGATGTGACCTCCACTCCTAGTTATGACATAATCTCTAACAATGGGTGAGTTACTACCATCAATACTGTATGTCTTCCAGGAGCCTATTACCTAAAGGTAATCTGCTCTACAGGTGTTTGGTGGACGGGATGCTAGAAGATTCCTCTTCAGTCTTCGTGTCTCCAAGGTCTGAGGCAGACAAGCTTCACTTCATAGTTGATGCCTTCAGGTTTGCAGACAGTCCTGTCTCTTTGGTAAGGACCTTGACTGAGTGTGTGTAGAATTGAGGTGTGTGTGTGGTACCCTTCTAAGCTTTATGGGGAGAATGTGTGGCTACCTGGTTCCTTTCTCTACTGCAACCTTGGTTATCTTCATAAATGCCACCTAGTTGGCTCCTTGGTTGAGGTTTGGACTTGATGTTAGGAGCAAGTACAGGTTTTCTGGTGCTTTGGCAATGGAGAACATTGTTTCTTGTAGATGCCTTTCGGCTGGGAGGGGGAGCCAGGATATCAGGTTTAGTGGGGTTCAATCTCTTTAGTGTGAGTCTACAATAGAGTGCATATTTATGCATCTGGGTAGACAGCATAGTCTTGGGGGTTTTCAAAACTTTTCAGCCTGTACTGATTGATGCATTCCCTACATTAAAGGTGCCTTTGGTTCACCATATTGGTAACCTCTGAAACTGAGGGAATGAGGTAAACGAAGTGTTTAGATTTTGACTTTATCTCTTAACATGAGTTTCACATGGGCTTTCAGTTAATGTCCTTTTATCTCACAAAATGCTGCACTCAAAGTGACTCTTGCTAACTGTTGTCCTAGATCTATATCACCTGTTCCCTGAGAGCTGCTCCCATTGACCAGACCCCTGACCCAATGAACAAGGCCTGCTCCTACAACAAGGGATCTAGCAGGTAGGACCCTCTAATTATCCAACACTAGGGTTGTGCCAACATCTTACCCAGTTGTAGTCAATGGTTGACCCTCCTTCTCTTCTAGGAAGGCTCCAGTAGCATCTGACAGTGCTGTGCCACTGGGAACTGTGCAACTGTTGGAGGCCAGAGAAGGCAATGGGGCTCATCCCAAGGGAGGCCAAGATCATTTGTGAAGAGAGATGTTGGTGAGTCAGGCAGACCTATGACAATGTTTTTAGAAAAAATTCCTGCCCCATCCCATGCATTGGATTGGCACTAGAAGCTTGTTTTGCTTATTACTGTGGCTTAGTCTTGCACCCAAGAAGGCTTCATGTAAACTCTTTATTTCCTTCTGTGTTCAGTAAAATTTCCATGGTGCTGATTTCAAATGTGTTCGTGGTACAGACCTGTAGTCTCCACTGACTTACCAGATGTTGAAACTACAACTCTTTTCCGACCTATGACTTCACATGCTGAAGGTTAACTTTGCAGCAGTAGATTACTATAAATGTAACTCAACACTGTTTCTTCCACCAGGCTTTAATCTAGAGGAACACGGAGTGGCCACACTGGGTCCTATTATAGTGACTGGAACCAACCCTGACCAGGTCTCTGGAGAAGGTGTCACCCAAGCCTCCAGGAGGAGTGTGGACCAGGAACCTCTACAGCTGTGGGTGCCGGTGGCCGTCAGATCTGTCTCTTTTGTAGTTGTTGCTGTTCTTATTACTGTGGCTGGAAAATGTCTTCTGAAAAGCCTCTCCCACAAAGAATCTGTGTAGAAATAAATGAGCCAAGGCTTCAGCAAAATGTGTTTTGTCTTAAATTGGTGTTCACTGATGGGTTGGGATGGAGACTTGGTAGGTCATCTTTATATATGTGTGTGTATATATATATATTAGTGTTGACTACTTTCTGTGTGGGACTGGTGAGAGGACATGGCTACCATGAGTTTCCTGTTGAACGATTCAGCTTCATGCAGGTATACAGGGGAAAACGGTATGGTCATCCAGCTACAGTCCATCAGATGAATTTTCCTATACAGTAAAATCAACTGTGGCCATATATAGGAGTGTAGGCTGATGGCTGTATAAGGTTAAATTTGCCACCTTCTGATAGACATTGGTTAAGCCAATGTTGGCTCAAAGACCAACATAAAAAAACTCTAGTCAGAGAGGACTTGGGAGCCAGTCCCTGGCATAGCTAATGGAGGGCGATCCACCTCCTAGTGCATGTCCCAGGCAGCACTTCAGAGGAGCATGCAGTGTAGCAAAGCACTGCTCAGAGTCCCAGTCTCAGCAGCTATCTTGTGCCGGCCTGTGTGTACACTGTTACATGAGGTTGGCTGGTGTAGTGTAGGATGTGCAAAGCTGCTGATGTCTCTTTCTGGGAAAGTCGGGTAAATTGCACTGTACAGAGTTAGATATAGTGTTGATAGGAATGTTAGTTTAATAGCTCATGGTGTACAGTAAGAGGTTAATAGTGTAATTTGCATTGTATATACTTAGAGATAGAAGTGACAGGGATGTGAGTTTAACATGTAGAGTGTGCAGTAAGTCAGAGGTTAATACTGAAGATGACTTTCCCTAGTTTAGTCTGCCTGGCAACAGGAGTGTAGCCCCCTCAGCCAATAAGGAGCTGAGTCTCTGAGAAAGGAGGAGGGGGGTAGCTGCCAGCAGGGGAGACCCCTTAAATAGTGAGACCTGTAGGAGTTCAGGGTCTGTTCTGCCAGAGTCTGCAGTAAGGAGAAGAAGCAGTAGTCTCATTGTCCTGGTTAGGACATGAGGGGCGGCAGATTCCTATGGAAAGGAAGGAAGCCACCTTGAGAGAGAACACTTCTTGTATATAGTTAATGAGAAGTTCACAGCAAAAGAAGTCGGTAGTCCTGGTAGCAGAGCTTCACCTCCAGCAGTGACATAGGTGAAGAGAGGCCATTGTTGCAGCAGTGAGGAGTAGCCCCCCCTGTGCTGTGTGGGAAGCCACTGAAGACAGGCAGGGTAGCGGTGAGGTAGAGCTAGGAGAGAGCTCCCTCTGGAACTGCGGTGTGCGTGCTACTGAAGCTGCCCGGGACACTGGGTGAACGGCTGGATGTGGATGAAAGTGCCGTTGCTGGAGGAAGCTAAGGAAGTAAAGCTACAATTCTGCCGGTGAAACGTTGTCATTCTTTATACGCCGGTACACTCCATCACAGAAAGTCCCACAGCACCTCTCCCCGCAATCACAAAGAACCTGTTGGGAGGGTGAATTGCGCCGCTCCCGCATTCTTACAGTAGCAGGCACAGTGGCACTTGTAGTTCCCCAGCATTAGCTATGGAACTAAAAGTATCAGCATACTACACTAGGTCCCCCCCCCCTCAAGACCTAAAGCATGTTTAGTATGCTGGTACTTATAGTTCTACTGCAGCTCCTGTGGAATTACATGAACCAGCATGCCTGCCACACCAGCCAGTCTGAAAGATGAGGCACTGTATGTGACAAAACAGAAACTGAAAATTGTAGCATTTACCCAAAGAACAGCTTTATCGGTGGGGCCCCGGGCATCCTAGTCTGACACTGCCCAAATACCTCTATACAGTGCTAAACATACACCATGGTACCAGCTGTGCTCCTGGATGGGGAGTCTCACCTGACCCTTGATAAGCTTAGTTGGGTCTTTGGTATGGTTATCACTGACTTTTCAGACCACTTTGCAAATTGAAGTCCTATGGAAACCAATGTTATCCTCTTGGAATATCTCATGGTCTTGCATCTAAATGGTAGACTTGCTCCATCTTTTAAAATAAAGCTTCCTAATTAAAAAAAAAAAAAAAAAAAATATAATTTCAAAAGAAAGTGTCAATCTAAATGTTTGTGGCAAGTTTTACTCATGAATTGCTCAACTTTATTGGCACACAGAGTATGCGTTCTGTTGTGTGAATTTGAGTGTGATAAAAATCAAAATGGCGACCATTGTAAAAGGGTAGGATTAGCAAAGGTGCAGTGACATCCGTCTGCTCTGGGGCCACATACACAGTAGGGTTATCAGAGGTGCATTGACATCCGTCTGCTCCGGGGCCCCATACACAGTAGGGTTAGCAGAGGTGCAGTGACATCCGTCTGCTCCGGGGCCCCATACACAGTAGGGTTAGCAGAGGTGCAGTGACATCCGTCTGCTCCAGGCCCCATACACAGTAGGGTTAGCAGAGGTGCAGTGACATCCGTCTGCTCCGGGGCACCATACACAGTAGGGTTAGCAGAGGTGCAGTGACATCCGTCTGCTCCGGGCCCCATACAAAGTAGGGTTAGCAGAGGTGCAGTGACATCCGTCTGCTCCAGGCCCCATACACAGTAGGGTTAGCAGAGGTGCAGTGACAACCGTCTGCTCCACGGCCCCATACACAGTAGGGTTAGCAGAGGTGCAGTGACATCCGTCTGCTCCAGGGCCCCATACACAGTAGGGTTAGCAGAGGTGCAGTGACATCTGTCTGCTCCAGAGCCCCATACACAGTAGGGTTAGCAGAGGTGCAGTGACATCCGTCTGCTCCGGGGCCCCATACACAGTAGGGTTAGCAGAGGTGCAGTGACATCAGTCTGCTCTGGGGCCCCATACACAGTAGGGTTAGCAGAGGTGCAGTGACAGCTATCTACTCCAGGGCCCCATACACAGTAGGGTTAGCAGAGGTGCAGTGACATCAGTCTGCTCAGGGGCCCCATAGGCGGTAGGGTTAGCAGAGGTGCAGTGACATCTGTCTGCTCCGGGGCCCCAATACACAGTAGGGTTAGCAGAGGTGCAGTGACATCCATCTGCTCCGGGGCCCCATACACAGTAGGGTTAGCAGAGGTGCAGTGACATCTGTCTGCTCCAGGGCCCCATACACAGTAGGGTTAGCAGAGGTGCAGTGACATCCATCTGCTCCAGGGCCCCATACACAGTAGGGTTAGCAGAGGTGCGGTGACATCTGTCTGCTCCGGGGCCCCATACACAGTAGGTTTTGTTGTTGTCTCATAGAGCTGCTCCCCCATGTCCTTCGCCCTCAGGCACCTTCATAGCTGACGTTCTCCTCTCACATCAATGGCGCATGGTGTCCGCAGTTTCCACGTCTCTTATTCACATTGGCTCCATTTATCCACTCTCCACTTTCGTCACAGCAGCCACCAACAGGTTACAAGCTGTGCAGTGTCAGGAATAGCGCCAACCTGCGCCCGGAGGCCGATTTCAGCATGAACAGTCTTGAGCTGTGATTGTCGCCGTAGAACTTAATCTCACAGATAAAAGTCGATAGTGATGAGGTTTGATGACATGATCGGAGCGTCACTGGCTTGAACCTCCTATCTAGACACACTCCCTCAGCCTAAAAGAAAAGCATTGGGGCAGCCAGGGGTAGATCCCAGCCTTATAACCCCTTAGACACCATAGTAAAAACAGGCACAGGACCCTCATCACCCGCCTTGGGTGAGATAGTCGGGGGGTGCCGACCATTTTTCATGGCAGCCAGGAGCCTGACAAAGCCTCCATAGCTATCATCATACTTCTCTTATTACACCCTGAGATCCATTATTATGCACTGTTCTACAATATATTACTATTGTAGAACAGTGTACAAAGATCAAGCCCCCTAGTGGTCAAGTACTCAAGAGGGAACACTAAAACTACTTTAAAAAATAAAATAAAAAAAAATTAAAAATATTTATATAAAAATATGAAAAAAAAAAAACACCTTTTGTCATTTTACAAATAGAAATAATGTGACACATAACTGGTTTGGCCGTATCAGTAATAGTCTGTTTTATTAAAATTCAACATCATTTTTCCCATACAGTGAACTTCACAGAAAAAAACAAATAAGGTCAAAATCCCCAAAAAATCATCATCAAAAAGTGATCACAAAAGTCGCCCGTATCCCAGAATGCTACCGATAAAAACTACACTTCAGCCTGCAAAAAGTGCCGCCCACACTCAGGTCCGTAGATCAAAACACCATAAAGTTATTGGCGGCAAAAAAACGGCTTCAGAGCAAATGAGAAAAAATAAAGAAAGTTTTAATTTTTTTTTAAAGTACTAAAGTGTAATGAAAACTTTACAAATTTGGTATCACCAGAATCGTATCGACCTCCAGAATACAGAGAACTTGTCATTTATACTAAATAGTGAAATACATCAAAACAAACCCCCCGCAAACTTGCCGCAAGTATGGTTTTTTCACATTTCACACGCTTAGAATTTTTTTTTTCTGTTTCTCAGTACATTTTAGGGTACAGTCATTAAAAAGTACATCTTGTCCCTCAATAAACAAGCCCTCATATGGGTCTGTAGACGGAGTGATAAAAAAGTGACGGCTCTGGAAAGGAAAAAGCGAATGGGGGGAAAAAGCGAACATGACGAAAAGAAAAATTGCTGTAGGGTTTGGGGTTAGAGGTGATGACACATGCAGTGGGTCACATGTGGCCTTTCATAGCTGCAGGAGGATATGGGGATGTGGTCCTTGCCTTCATCAAAACTGCACCATGTGCTCCTGCGATTGGGGTGTATTCACACAGCACCACCATTAACAACCAATGCACATTGATTGTTAATGGCTGCAGGGTCTCTCCAGAGTTGACCTGCATGAAACCACCTCGATCATTGGTGCAAGGTGTCACAGCGGATCTTGGCTATGTCATGGCTGCACTGTGACCATGAAGACATTCATGCATTCCTACTCATAGTAGGATCTTCTTGTTCATCAGGGAAGGTGTCAAGCTGAGGCTAATGAGGTGTCAGGTGGAAGAGGGAGGGATATAAAGCTCAGTTCCTCCACCTTCCCATTATGATCTTTGTCTTGCAGTCAGGATGGAGCTGTGTATGAAGTGGAGTTGGCTGTTAGTGGTGCTCCTCTATGGAGTTTGCTTTAGTGATTCCTTGGTTAGAGCCCAGCACCAGTCAGACACTTGGTGGAGGAGTCAGCAGCATGGACGAGGATCTTTTAGAGCACTTGGACAACCTGCATCTAGATTGGGCTCTCCCAGAGCAAACCCTTGGTCTCGGGCTCAGTCTGGTTTTGGGGCCTCCAGAGCTCTTCAGCCTGTGTCTGGGTTTGGTGCCCCCAGAGCTCCTCAGCCTATGTCTGGATGGGGCTCCAGGTATCTTGGAAGACCTCATTCTCGGCAGCTTTTCCAACCTACTCCCTCTCCATTCTCCCCTATCGGTTTGCAGTGTGGTGAGGACAGGATGGTGGTGATGGTGAGGAGTGACTTCTATGGTAATGGTAAGCTGGTGAATCCCCAACACTTGACTCTGGGCTCTTGCCCACCTGGTACGCAGTCTACGGATTCTGTTTTGGTCTTTGAAAACGGCCTTCAGGAATGTGGGAACACCTTAGAGGTAAGTTATCATGGAATAATGTCTTGCTTTGATGGTGGTTCTTGCTTTACAATACTCTTATAGGGTGTAGAGCCTTTATGATAGGATCACACATGGTGGAACAGGTCGCTGGTGGGGTCTAGGTAAAGACTTCAAGCTGCTCTTAAGAAATCAACTTTGCACTGTACTTGCCTTATGACTTATCATGTTCATTGGGTTCTGTAGATGTAGCAGAGCAGCTTGACTTTACTAACACCTTTCAGTGAAAATCTCATGAACATAGTTTGAGGCTCCAATAGATCTGCTGCCCATAATCTGACCCAGGTGATGAATATTATGATCTTTCTGTTCTAGATGACTCCAGACTTGCTGATCTACAGTTCCCTCCTAAATTACAACCCCACATCCTCCAGAAATGTGCCCATTATCAGGACCAATTCTGCTGTGGTTCCCATTCACTGCTTCTATCCAAGGTGAGTATGTTTCACTATGGGTGGCTTGGAAGGGGAGCCTACAGTATTTTGGTAGGTGGTAGAGCAGGTCTGAGGAGTCCTCACTCTTCTGAGTATTCTCTTGCCCCACTAAAGGCTCTAATTCTATAATCCACAAGATCCCTGACTTGCTTGGCTTGACATTATGTTGAAGTTTCTCCTGGATTCTATCCAGGGTGTAGAATACTTTCTTCACTATTGCTTGAATATTACCATAGAGAACTGTAACTTGAAGGGGTTGTGTATAATGCCTTATTTACTAGACATTATGTAGCTGTAAGTAATGGGGCCCAAATGGCCATCCTAGCCTATTGTGCCATTTCTTTAAGTAATTGCCTCCTGGTCTCCTCTACCAGTCTTCGTCTTCTGGCTATGGCTAAATAAGAAGTCCCCACTGCATTGTCCCATCCATGCCAGACCTCACAACTTGGAGCCTTGACTTCTGAACTGTGCCAGGCGTTGATGTGACCACTGCACTACTGACCTTCTGTTTGGCCAAAGCCAGGAGAAAATGGAAGACTGGCAGAGAGGACCAGGAGGAGACCAGGTGACACAAATGCCATTAGAGAAGTCAGTATGGTTGTGGGTGTTTTCTCTTTCTAGCTTCTGCCCCATAATTTTCAATAAAAAAGTAGAGATGAACAACCCCTCTAAAGCTTTAGGGCCCCAATGCGAAACCTATAAAAGAGCCCCAACTTCATGTGTGTGGCACAGAATACTGGTGTCTTTATGTGGCAAAGGGGCATCTGGGTCCTTTTTGGAGCTCATGGACCTGGTGACTACAATGAGAGTCGAGTTAAGTTATGTCCCTGGATGTTAAAATATTTTCCATCCCAACTGTGTAAGTAACTATTCCAACTACTGATGTGTGTCAAGGAACCTTGGGAAGAGACTAGTTGACTGATGGGATCCAGCAGCCATCTTGGTACCACCCCAACATGCATATAATCAATGAAATGGAGATTAGCAACTGATGAGGGCTCAGGGTGCATGTCTAGCTGCCTTAGGTCACCAACCCCTCCTTTAGTTTAAGATTAGTGTTAGAGGCCTCGTGACAGCAGTGATCATAGATAATTAACTCTACCCAAATCAATGGTAGTCGTCTTGAAATGGCCAAAGAACAAGGGCCAAATACCTCATGGCAATAGTCTTTGTAGCCATACAAGTGAAGTGGCTTCAGCTAATCTCTAGGCTAGTCTGTCACGTGAGTTGCAGTGGACAGTAGAAGTTCATGCTTTTCAAGTAAATCCCTCTTAATGGTCTTTCTTGTCTAGATATGGCAATGTGAGCAGTAACCCCATCAAGCCAACATGGCTTCCATTCAGCACCACAGTGACCTCAGAAGAACGGCTGGTCTTTGGCTTGCGACTCATGACTGGTAAGACCCTTTCCCGTATTGGGGTAGTGGTGGCCAGTCTCTTGTCTTGCACTAATACTGTGGCATCTTCTCTTCAGAGGACTGGAGTGCTCCAATATTATCTCAGGTCTTCCAGCTTGGTGACCTGTTACACATAGAAGCCTCTCTGGACACTCAGAACCACATCCCAATGACCCTGTTTGTTGATAGTTGTGTGGCCACCATTACCCCAGAGGTGACCTCCACTCCTAGTTATGACATCATCTCTAACAATGGGTGAGTTACTATCATCAATACTGTATGAGTCTTCCAGGAGCCTATTATCTACAAGTAATCTGCTCTACAGGTGTCTGGTGGATGGGATGCAAGAAGATTCCTCTTCAGTCTTTGTGTCTCCAAGGTCTGAGGCAGACAAGCTTCGCTTCATGGTTGATGCCTTCAGGTTTGCAGACAGTCCTGTCTCTTTGGTAAGGACCTTGACTGAATGTGTAGAATTGAGGTGTGTGGTACCCCTCTAAGCTTTATTGGGGGAATGTGTGGCCACCTGATTCCTTTCTCTACTAAAACCTTGGTTCTCTTCATAGATGCCACCTAGTTGGCTCCTTGGTTGAGGTTTGGACTTGTCACCAATTCAGATGCTAGGAGCAAGTACAGGTCTTCTGGTGCTTTGGCAATGGTGCCTTTTGGGAGGGTGAGCAGGGTGTCAGGTTTAGTGGGACCTAATCTTTTGTGCGAGTCTACAATAGATTGCCTATTTATGCACTTTTTTTTTTTTTTTAATGCATCTATATAGAGAGCACATTCTTGAGGGGGGCTTCAAAATTTTTCAGCCTGTACTGATTGGTTTCTTTCCTACATTAAAGGTTCCTGTGGTTCACCATATTGGTAACCTCTGAAACTGAGGTATGGAGGTCGACTAAGTGTTTAGATGTTGCCTTTATCTGGTAACGCGAGTTTCACATGGGCGTTAAGTTCCTTTTATCTTGCAAAATGCTGCACTCAAAGTGACTCTTGGTAATTGTTGTCCTAGATCTATATCACCTGTTCCCTGAGAGCTGCTCCCATTGACCAGACCCCTGACCCAATGAACAAGGCCTGCTCCTACAACAAGGGATCTAGCAGGTAAGATCCTCTATCTAACACTAGGGTTGTGCCAATATCTTACCCAGTTGTAGCCAATGGTTGACCCTCACTCTCTTCTAGTTGGTCACCTGTGGAAGGCTCCAGTAGCATCTGCCAGTGCTGTGCTATTGGGAACTGTGCAACTGTTGGAGGCCAGAGAAGACAATGGGGCTCATCCCAAGGGAGGCCGAGATCATTTGGGAAGAGAGATGTTGGTGAGTTGGCCAGACCTATGGCAATGTCTTTAGAAACAAATTCCTGCCCCATCCCATGCATTGGATTGGCACTAGAAGCTTGTTTTGCTTATCTTCATTCCTGTGGCTTAGTCTTGCACCCAAGAAGGCTTCATGTAACCTTTTATTTCCTTTTGTGTTTAATAAAATTTCCATGGTTCTGACTTCAAAAGTGTTCATGGTCTAGACCTGTAGTCTCCAAACTGACTTACCAGATGTTGAAACTACAACTCTTTGCCGACCTATGATCATCTCACATGCTGAAGGTTAATTTTGCAGCAGTAGATTACTATAAATCTAACTCAACACTGTTTCTTCAACCAGGCTCTAATCTAGAGGAACATGGTGTGGCCACACTGGGTCCTATCATAGTGACTGGAAACAAACCTGACCAGGTCTCTGGAGAAGGTGTCGCCCAAGCCTCCAGGAGGAGTGTTGACCAGGAACCTCTACAGCTGTGGGTGCCGGTGGCCGTCGGCTCTGTCTCTTTCATACTTGTCACTGTTCTTATTACTGTGGCTGGAAAATGTCTTCTGAAAAGACTTTCCCACAAGGAATCTGTATAGAAATAAAGGAGAAGGCTTCAGCGAAATGTGTTTGTCTTAAATTGGTGTTCACTGATGGGTTGGGATAGAGACTTGGTAGGTCATCTTTATTCATGTTGACTACTTTGTGTGGGACTGGTGAGAAAACATGGCTACCATGAGATTCTTGTAGCTAAAAAGTACAACATGTAGGTATCAGGAGATGCCATATAGTAGCAAACATTTTGCTACAATGCAAAGTATGGTCAATATGGTCATCCAGCTACAGTCAATCAGGTGAATTTTCCTATACAGTAAAATTAACTGTGGCCATATATACGAGTGTAGGTCGATGACTGTTTAGGGTTAAACTTGTCACCTTCTTATAGACACTGGTTAAGACAATGTAGGCTAAAGACCAGCATAAAATAAACTCTAGTCAGAGAGGACTTGGGAGCCAGTCACTGGCATAGCTAATGGATGGCGATCCACCTCCTAGTACACGTCCCAGTCAGAGGAGCGTACACCATAGCGACGCACTGCTCAGAGTCCCAGTCTCAGAACAGCAGCTGTTTTGTGCCAGCCTGTGTACACTGCTGCATGAGGTTTACTGGTGTAGCAGGCACAGTGGTACTTGTAGTGCCACAGCATTAGCTATGGAACTACAAGAATCGGCATACCACAGAAGGGGTGCGTGGTTTTTTTTTGTGTTTTTTTTTTTTCTCTCCAATACCTAAAGCATTTCTAGTATACTGGTACTAGTAGTTCCACAGCATCTGCTGTGGAATTAAAAGAACCAGCGTGCCTGCCACACAAGCCAGTCTGAAAGGCACTGTAGGTACCACATAACTGAAACCTGTAGCATGTGCCCCCAAGAATAGCTTTATTGGTGGGGCCACAGGCACAAAGTCTGATATTGTGCCCGAATACCTCTATACAGTGCTAAACATGCACCATAGTACCAGCTGTGCTCCTGGATGTGGAGTCTTGCTTGACCCATGCTAAGCTTATTCAGGTCTTCAATATGGTCATTACTGACTTTTCAGACCACTTTGTGAACTGGAGTCCTATTGAAACCGATGTTATCCTTTTGGAATATCTCATGGTCTTGCATCTAAATAGCTTCCTATATATATATATATGTATATATATTTTATTTCCTTTTTTTTTTTTTTTATAAAAGGAAGTGTCAATCTAGATGGTCTTGTCAAATTTTTCTCATGAGGTGTTTAACTTTATTGGCACACAAATTATGTGTTCTGTTTCAATTTGAGTGTGGTAAAAATCAAAATGGTGACCATTGTAAGAGTTGAGTTTGACCCTCTGGCTGTGGTTATCTGTCACAAGCTTTACCACTTGCCATAACTTTTTTTTTTTTGTGGCCCCCAAACTCTAATACTGTAGAATATTGGTAGATTTTATGTAGGAAGTTTTCTTTAGAATTTCTGGCTTGTAAAGTCACTAATTTCTCTCTGCAGGGTAGACATGAGTCATTGACCCAGATCAGCTCTGCTTATATAGTTGGTTTTACATGACTGCGTTTAGGATTAGTATTATTGCCACATCCACCCCGGAATCCTCTCCATAGGGATTTGTGTAGTTCACTAGAGGTGCACAGCTGGGATGCAATGGTATTTGGATGGAAAGAACCTGTCCTGTCACCCAGTGTTGGACTGAAGTTCCTTGGACCCATCACCACCAAGTATTCTTGAAAGTCCACTTTAAACCCTGCTCAGGCAATGTTACTTGAATGAGATCTGGTGATTTGGGTCTAAATTCTGTTCCAAGTGAAGTGGTCTTCCTTGACCTTTTGGGCTCTGAAGTATTAGTTGTATATTTTTGTTTCAGAGCTGTGGCTCACTGTAGGTCCTCTGGTGGGCCAGTCCTATCCAACAATAGGTGCTTGTTACTCAAGACAACCAACCTGCTCAGCTTCTGTTGCTTAGCCCAGGGCTCCATGGCAACTTTTTGAGCCAATATCTGAACAGCCAACATGGCAATGCCAAGGATCCATGAAATAATATTGACCACTTTGGGGAAAAATGGAAGCTTCCTTTTGATTGGTTGTTGTGTGCAATTATCACATCACTACGGGTATATATAGTAAAAAAAAAAATAAAAAAATAGCAACACCAAATTTTCCATCACAAATCTCGGTAGAAAGAAACGGCACATAGATCTAATCCCATACACCCAAAGTAGGCTCATGGTACAGAGTTCTTTTAAAGGCAGTAAAATGGTCCCACTGATATGGTGCAAGATAGGAATGGTGGTGGTCCAGATACTTTGGCCGTATGGGGCCCTGAGTAAAAGGAACATGCCATCTAGCCCAGACTTCAGGTCAAGTCTCCACCATGACACATTGACCTTGTTGACTAGGGACACTCCACGGTAATGGCCTCCATATACCATACACACCAGGACGTGCAAGTTAAACAGATGCCAATGATGGTTCCCAGAGAGTGATATCCACCCTCATTAGATTCCTATGGTAAGAAAGTCTTTTTTTTATTTTTTCTACTGGATGATGTTGTATGGAGTGGTGTAGACTCTTACTCTGAGTGATACAGACATACTGGGCAAAAGGTCACACTTTTGGCCATTGTGAGGAATTGCTATCCTATGTGTCTAGGCTAATGCGTTGTGGTATGTTTTTTCCATTTTACAGAAGTATACCGGCCAAAAGAGCACAGTTTTGGGCTATGTTGGTCCGTTTAATCCTATGGATACGTTTAGTCTACAATGGGAGCTCTCCCGTCATGGGCGGTGTGTACCGAGCATTACACGTGTTTGCCTATCCCCTCATTAGTATTCCAAGAGATTTTTAGCGTCATCACTGAGAACATCCCACACCTCGCCTAGAATTGTCTATACCCCGACCAGAAACACCTTTCTCCATACCTGGACCTTCTATTTTGAGGCAGGGTTTGCATTAGCCCCACCCATTTCATGCAATGTATTCCAGTAGAGTTGACAAGTATAGTAAGAGACAGTATGGCACCGTGTTCCAGTATGAGTGCCAACCTACTACCACCGGTCACGATACGTCACCATGAAGCTTAATGTCTTATATTGCAGACAATTTTTTTTACTATTGAGACATTTTTTGGTGGACTTTTTCTTGCCATGGTTTAAAAAAAAAGTGAGAAAAACCACCAAAAAAAGTCTTGTGTAGATGAACCTATGAGGTTTATTTATGTGTAGCAATCACATCAGGCCAAAAAGAGCCCGTTTTACAAAATTGGGGCAAAACCAAAGGATTAACCTACAAATAAGGCGAGCGGGGAGAAAGTGACATGTCAATTATCCCAACGGGATACGCACAGTGGATAATGAAAGTCTATTGGGTCGGCGGTCTGCTGCCCCCTGCCCCCCCCGCTGCACGGCACACGGCGTAATTGCAGGCGAAATCCGTCCCGCAATTAAGTCGTGAATAAGCCGTGTGAGCATAGCCTAAACCAGGATCCCAAATGGGGCCCCTCCAGTGGGGGAAACTAACCCCCCATGTTATTCTTTTTTAAAAAAAATTATATAAATGCATGATGGGCCGCAGTTTGAGGAGGCCTGGCCTAACCGTATCCAGAGCATGAACTGCCCCCAAGGAAGACAAAAGAGCACTTTTATGTCTTCCGATTGGCCGGTCGAAATCTGCATATCACAAACAAGTGTGGAATAGCGCAGGAGCCTACATTGTTCTATTAAGGGGCAGGGGGAAAAAACGTATACGTAATGTATAATTTTTTACAGGGGGCCTTGGATGAGGGCTACTTCTTGTTATCCATCAGAGGTGTTGTTAAGTATAACCCTGGGAGTCAAATGGAAAAAGAACTGTGGTGTGGAAAATTAAAGGCTAGGGACATTCTTGTTTGAAATGTAGGAGGAAAAGATTTGGGATAAAAGTCAAATGTTATAGGAAAAATTTTTGCCTTTGGCCCCGGTTAATGTTTGTATACCTGTGAAGAAATGAGGGCCCTGGGACCCCCCAGGGGGAATTTCTTCGGGGGTTTTCAACCAGTGGGTTGATTTTTGGGGGCCCCCAATTCTGACCCCAAATACGCTGAAAGCAAGTGTGAATTTTATCGGCCCATGGGTAATGGAAGTCTGTTTAAAAGTAAAATTTATTCAGTAATCGTCGAAGTGACAACTAAAATGCTCGGGTGTTAAAGAAAAAAAGGGGTTTTATTGGGTGAATTTGTTTTTAAACCCCAAAGTTGTAGGTAAAAAGTGTAATTTTACAGAGGGGTGGAGAGTGAGTATACAGTGTTAGTCAGACAAAAGAGGGGAAAATGCTAGAAGGAGGGGGGAGTGAAAACCCAGAGCACACATACAGGAAGGCGAGAGGGAAAAAACTTAAAACAATGCAAAGCGGTAATAGAAATTACAATACTATTTATGAACCATGAAGTAGGGGACATGACATCCCCGTCGAATCTTTAGTTTCACATAATAAATGTAACAAATGTTCTCTAAACCTGTAAGAAAGAGAAAAACATGCAAAATTCAAAGTTAAAGTTTGATTCTATAACGGGCATTCGAAGAAAGTAATCCAAGGGTTTAAAACCAGACCCCAAGAGAAACCCCATTTTGGATTGGGGAAACCGAAATGCCAACACTTCCCCCAACCCCTGGAAATCCGTGGTAATGTTATAGGAAGGGTCCTTTGACATTTCTGTTTGTAAAAGTTTTCTTAGGTGTCGGCCCCCTTTAGCACCTTAACCCCCATTTTTGTGGGTTTTCCAGTAGAAAACGCTAAAGGGGGTATGTCTTGGCTTTAGTTTAGGAACCCTTGTTAGGGAGCGTAGAATTGTAGAACTTCCCCAAATCAAGATGGTCAGTAGGTAGTGGGGCCGGTCCTGATACAAGAAATTGGGGAGTTTGGTCAATGAGACTAAAAAGGGGAGAAATTTGTTTTTTGGTGAGCTGGATTGAGGTCGGTAGAGATGTTTAAAATTCAGAAATTTTATGCGGGACAGTGCCAAAGTTGAGTCTTGGAAACAGAATCCCGGGGTTTTGGAGTTGTTTGGTTTTTCCTAGTTAAAATCCACAATGTGGCTTGTGTTCTTTCGGAAACCCCTTAGGTAGGAATAAAGTTGGCTTCCATGGGGGGGCCCCCGAAAAGACTTTAATTCTTTCCTAACAGAGCAAGAATGGTGTTGGAGTATGATTCAAGAGGGTATAGCCATTTTACAAAGACAAGTTCCCCGTTAGTGGGTTTGTCACGGGTGACACTTGAAATGTAAAATGTCTTTTTGACGTCCCACGAAAAACCTGGATGCAATGAATGGGAGGGGAATCAGAGAAGATTAAGGTCTTTAAAATTGGTTGTGATAAACCCAAGGGAAAATGATCATTCCCTGGATGTTAGGAGATTGTGAAGCTGAGGTTTGCTAGAAGCATTTCCCTGTTTTTGGGGTGAGGAGAAAATTTGCTTTTTTTGTGGTGGGGGAAAGGATTTAAGTCAATCCAAAAAAATTATTCTAACAATGCGGGTTTCGGATCCAAAAACCCTTTTTCTGTTGGGGCGGTTCTTTCAGCCTAGTTTTGTACGCAGGAGGGGGGTGTTGCCAAAGAATGTCCTTCACCCGGTGTCTTTGACTTCCTGTTGATGTTTTCTTTTGTGCCAAAAATCAAAGGTTTAGTTCCTGTGATCTTCCCTCAATGAAGGTGAAAATTTGCTGTATGTCAGCCTTTTACTGAAATGGGTTTTGACGAAAGGGGATTAGTCCCCTTTAGGGACTGTTTTTTGAGATTGGGCCCGTGAGGAGCAGGTTGTTGAGAGAATGCCTTATGCTGAGCGCTGGAACAAACAAAACTTTAATTTATTTGGTTTTTGCGTGGGTGAACACCCCAAAGTGGGGGGGTACCAACATTTTTCCCTCCTTTTTTGTGGTGGTGCAGGTTCTCATGGCCCTTGTAAATATGTTTGATAAGCCCACTAATGTTTCTCATTTTTTTTTCCCTCTTTAAAGTTTTTTTTTAAAGAAGAGAATCTAGCAACGCTTGTGTAGTTTTTTGGTGTTTTGCTCTTGGATTGCGAAAGGGTAGTGGTGTACCAGTGTTGGAGTCCTTGGGAAAACCCCCTTTTCCCCAAAATCTAAAAAAATTCCTTGTTTTCGTGCAGGTGTAGCGTTTTTCACTTGTTAGCAAAAGATGCTGACCAAGATCACCCGGGGCAAGGAAAAAGGGAATTTATCTTTAGATTGTGGGGTTTCCTACTACCGGAGCTTCTTTTACCCAGTATGGATGGCAGGGTTTTAAAAAGGGTGCTGGCCCTTTTGGTTAAAAACAGGGGGTTTTAAATTTTGGGGCTTTTAACTTGGTCTATGAAACTTTTTCCTTGTCACCCAGCCTGTAAAGGGCGTTGAGCAAAGGAGAAATCATGAGGTCCATTGATTTGTGGGTACCTTGTGTACCCCGGGGAATGTCTTTTGCGGGCAGAAATGTTTTTGCTTTTTTGTCAAGGCAGGTATTTCAGTGACTTGACCCTTGGGTGGTATGATGAAGAGAATTCGGGTAGGAATTTCCCCTTTTATTGTGGTATTTGATTGCACCAAAGTGTTGGGGAAGGGTATCCTGACCCCTTTTTGTCAAAAAATGAAGTACCCTGAGTTGTGGTTTTTAGAGACTTCTGTGCGCCCTACAGGTACCCAAAATGTAAGGGTAGGGTCTCCTTCAAGGTTGAACAAAACAAAAAAGTTCCATCTTAAAGTGATCGGTTTTTTTTGATCATCCAATATGGCTTACCCAAATTTGGACTCTTTTTGGATGATCTTGGGTTCGTTGCAAGAATATCTTTGACACGATTGTCTAGGACTTACCGCAAAATTCTGTGCTGGGAAGATACGGTGGGAGGATTTACAGTTTTGGTCCCAAATTTCTCCCCCCTGCTTTTCCACCGGCGGTGATGGGGGGGTGGTGTGCTGTGTTTAGATGGATGAAATGCTTGCATGGTCAAACTGTCCCCTTCAATGACTTAATAAAGTTTACAATCTTTAGCAAAATGTTTTGGGAAGCACAAATTTGTAAATATCCAAATTTTTTTCAGAAGCTCTTTGCGTTCCCAAGCGGTTTCTTTGAAACCGAGCTTTTCTTGAGAGGATGGGGTTCTTTTGAAGGCATGGACCTTGGGTTTTTAAAATTTTCCCTTCACTGTTTTCCGAGATGTGTGGTAGGAAGAATGTCAGTCTTTTTTCTGAATGGTCCTAGATTCTGTAGTTTAGAGCGGGGGATGTCAATTAGGGGAGATGAAAGTGGCCCCCAGACTACTGTTTAAAAAGTTGGGGGCATTCTTGGGGTCTGAAGTTCTTTTTGAACCCAGAATTTGGAGAATGGAGGAAAAAGGGAAAGTGGTCTCCCTTTTTATTTGAAACCCCAGGGGGTGTCCCCTTTTTTTTGAATGTTGTATGGCAGTTTTTGGAGACTTTTGGGTTTACCCCACGAGCCCGTTCCAGGTAAGAGGCAGGTAAGTGAGTGTTGCTTTGGCCAGCTGAAGCTCCAAGAGAAGATACTGAGTTCTTGGAATTTTCATTTTCCTTTCAGTTTTTTTGGGGGGAAATTTGAAGCCCTTTTTAAAAAGAGATTTCTATGGGTTCGGACTGCATGCTCCGTTTAGTCTTTTTCCCAGCAGCTATGATTTCAAGGATTTGAATATGAAAAGGATCGAGTTTTGACACGTTTTAGAGGGGCCAAGCAAATTGATAGCAGTTAGTTTTTCAGCGTGGGATGCCCAAAATTTACAATTGCAGTTTGAAGGAAAATTTCCCGGGCCCGTAGTTCCGGTGGTATCAAAAATTTGGGGAGGTTGTTTTGTAAGATCACGGGGACCTGAACCTTTTTCAAACTCTGACCTGTCTGGCCTTTCTGACTTTTAGGCAGGTAATTGTAGGGATTAGTGTGATCATGTTGTTAGTGGTTTTGATTTAAAAGAATAGGGACATATGGAGTGATAGGGGATTCAATGCAAGGCCGGGTTTTTATTCAAATTTTTGTGAAGCTGGTCGGCATGGTTGTCGGGGGTGGGGAACTTGCTGCATATTGATTTGGACCTTGGTTATTGTATTGGGTTGAGGGTGTAGGCCCCTTTTGCATTGTGATGTGTGAAAAGGGGATACCGGATGCGAGGGTGTGGCTGTACTGACCTTTTAAGCAGGGATCGGGGAAGGAATTGTGTTTGTTGCATGGAGGGAAAAAATGAACTGTCGGAAGTTGGTGGCATTCAGAGATTCCTGTTTTGGTTAGCACTAGTTCTGTGCGCTTAACAGGGTCTTCTACAGCACTGAACTTAGGTGGAGCTGTTCCCTCCTTCCACTAGTGTTGTTCTAGAACTTTAATCCCTTTCCATGGAGTGGCATGTTCCAAATTTTTTTCAGGTTTTCCCTTGGCTTTTTGCATGCTGTTTTTGCTTCCTAGTGTGTCTCTGCTTCCTTTGTGCCCCTTTTTTTTGCAAACTCTGCCTGTATTCTATTTTGCCTCAGCTTCGGCAGTGCTCTTATGAGTGTTACGGGTAGGGTATTTGAGATCGTGATTAATGATCTTTTGGAATGCCTTGTAGATTGGAAACAAGGTGATGTTTCTTCAGTTGTTGGGTTTTGACATTTTTTGGAATTGTTTAATATCAGGTTTTCAGTTCATTTTTAAGCCTGGAAGTGAGCAAAATTTTGAGAGAAATTTGGGGATTAAAGCTTTGTTAAAAAATCACAGTTAAGGAATTTTAAGGTATAGTGTTCTACATTGAGGAGTTTTCCTTTGGGTTCTTCCAGTAGTGTTTTGTCAGGGTAAAACTGTGTCAGGCTGCGACGGCTGCAGCAGCTGATTTTTGGGCTCCCTCCCTGATCAATTGCGGGGGAAACTCTGTGAGTGACGACGCCCACCCTCCTGACAGGGGGGATGTCCAGCCAATGGGAGGACCCCGGGGGCCGCTCCAATCGCTGCGGGGCGGTATCCGGAATCCATTTAAACTCCCCGAATGGGTGTGCGCCCGTGAATTCCTGGCTTTCTTCGTGTTTCGTTGGTTTATTTTGTTTTGTTATTTTGTACCCGACCTCGGCCTGTTTCCCGCCCCGGTTGTCTCTGATTTTGTGCTTCGCATCGTTTGGTTTTGACCGGCTTGTTTTGTTTATTCTCTGGTTCTGATTTGTGGGTTTTGGGTTCTATTTGGATTGACCCGGACTGTTGACTATTCTTCTTCTGACGGCCCAGCCCCCGGAGCGAGGGGGCTGTGCCCGTTGCCGTTGCCGCTAGGGCAGCGTCAAGTAGGCAGGGAAGTGGGCTGGGTTCCCGTTTGGGGCCCCCGCACCCCTTGAGTGACGTTTCTTTTAAAAAAACCCCCGTGGGATGTGGGAGATTTGACTAAGCGTTTTTCCCTGAAACGTAGCTTCGATTGTATTTACTTTTTATGCTTTCAAGATTTCTTGACCTTCCACGTGGGTGAGCGGGTCTTGCTTTTTCACTAGGTTTGGGGGTAGGATTCCCATACTTGCAGCTCCAGCTGCTCATGTGAGTGGGTCTGGCAGCCTGTTGTAAAAAACAGACAGGATATAAGAGGAGGAATAGGTGATCTTGCTAAAAAATTATGCTGGTTTTTAGTGTAGTGGATTCCATGACACTGCGGTTTTCTTGTCATGTACAACACTGCAGTGTATGTGGAATTTTTCTAAGTTGGGCTTATCTGTGTTTTAAACCTTTTTACTTTTTTGATCCAATACTGAAGCAAGTGTGAAGTTCATCCGGGCCCCCTGTGGTAATGGAAGTCTTTTATTAATGTAAGAAATTATTCGTAATCTTGTCAGACAGTGAATCGCTGCCCGGCGTGTATGAAGAACCAAAGGGGTTTTTCCAGGGGTGAATCTTGTGTTTACACCAAGGTAGGTGAAAAAATTAAACTTTACAGAGTTGGTGAGAGAACGAGGATACAGTGTTCAGTCAGACAGAAAGATGGAGAAGCTGAGGAAGGGGGGCTGAAAACCCCAGGCAACTACAGGAAAATGAGAGGGAAAAAAAACTTTTAAAAACAATACAAAGCAGTAATGAAATACAAATAAATTTTGAACCCTGAAATTTATGGGGAAAAGCCCCACCAGTGAGTTATCCTTAGGTCCCCATGCAGTTAATCCCTTTGGGCCCCAGTGGAGATGATTCTTGGGGGCCCCCAGTGGAGATTTTTGGGGGGGGGCGGGGGCCACCGTGGGGTTTATTTAGGGGCCCCCCAAGGGGGTTGATTTTTAGGGCCCACCGTGGAGTTGATTTTGGAGCCCCCAGTGGGTGATTCTTGAGACCACCCGTGGGGATGATTTTTGGCCCCCCAGTGCAGTTGATTTTGGGGGCCAATTTTAGTAAAATTTTGGGAAAGCACCGTGGAGAGATTTTTGGGACCCCCCGGGGGGTTTTTGGGGAAAGGGGGGTGATTCTTGGGGCCCACCAGTGGAGGTGATTCTTGAGACCCACCAGGGGAGGTGATTCTTGGGACTCACCAGTGGAGGTGATTCTTGGGACCCACCAGTGGAAGTGATTCTTGGGACCCACCAGTGGAGGTGATTCTTGGAGCCCACCAGTGGAGTTGATTCTTTGGGGCCACCAGTGGAGGTGATTCTTGGAGCCCACCAGTGGAGATGATTCTTTAGACCCATCAGTGGAGATGATTCTTTAGACCCATCAGTGGAGATGATTCTTGGGGCCCACCAGTGGAGGTGATTCTTAGGGCCCACCAGTGGAGTTGATTCTTGGAGCCCTCAAGTGGAGATGATTTTTGAGACCCACCAGTGGAGATGATTCTTGGGACCCACCAGTGGTGGTGATTCTTGGGGCCCAACAGTGGAGCTGATTCTTGGGACCCACAAGTAGAGGTGATTCTTGGAGCCCACCATTGGAGATGACTCTTGGGGCCACCAGTAGAGTTGATTCTTGGAGCCCACCAGTGGAGTTGATTCTTGGGGCCCACCAGTGGAGGTGATTCTTGGGGCCCGTCAGTGGAGGTGATTCTTGGGGCCCGCCAGTGGAGGTGATTCTTGGGGCCCGCCAGTGGAGGTGATTCTTGGGGCCCGCCAGTGGAGTTGTTTCCTGGGGCCACCAGTGGAGATGATGCTGGGTGCCCACCAGTGGAATTGATTCTTGGGGTCCACCAGTGGAGATGATTCTTGGGGTCCCCAGTGGAGATGATTCTTGGGGCCACCAGTGGAGGTGATTCTTGGGGCCCGCCAGTGGAGTTGATTCCTGGGGCCACCAGTGGAGTTGATTCTGGGGGCCCACCCTACAGTTTCAGTACATGCCACCTAGGTTGGGTTCACATTATGGGTGACATGTATGATTAATGGAGCTTAAATGCCATTTTTCAATGCAGATAACAATAGTATAGAATGTGCCTGATTTATGAACCTGTTCTACAGCGGGTCATAAATCAGGCGCATTCTAGCGCATAAACATCAATTCTGACTCAGGTAAACCCCTTTGAAAGTGCTCTACCTGTTCCAGCAATGTAATGCGCCTAGAATTGCCGTACTGAAGCTATAAATCTACAGCTTCGTACGGTTCTAGTGCACCCAACCTCTCACACGCCCCCAAAATCAGGCGCATTACAAAGTATCGCGGGCGTTCTGTAATGCCCCATTTTTGGCATACGGGCGATTGAAACCTATTGCGAACGGGGCTGCGCTAGATTTCGGGTCGAAAAGATGCCAGACTTCTGGCGCAGCCCCATTTATACATGTTGCCCTCCAGTAAAAAGTAAAAAAAAGTACACGTTTTTTAAAATGGGAACCAATGTGGCAGCGGTTGCCGATATTTGGCATCGGTCAGAGACAGTACACATCCTGGTGTGTATGGCAAACAGAGGCAGCTACCGTAACGTGTCCCTAGTCTAAGTCAACAAGGTAATAGATATGTCATGGTGAAGACTCGGCCTAAAGTCTTAGCTAGACAACGTACGCTGTTCCCTGTATTCAGGGTTACCATGAGTAATTTCAGTCACAGCATCGAGTCCCCCTACTCATTTCCAAAGAGAAGCCAGAAACGGGGTGTGTATTGAGCCTAAGGCTTGGTTCACATCTGCAAGGAGATTCTATTTGGAACCAAAAGATGATTCTTGAGAGCCCACCAGTGGAGATGATTCTTGGGGCCACCAGTGGAGATGATTCTTGGGGCCCACCAGTGGAGATGATTCTTGGGGTCCACCAGTGGAGTTGATTCTTGGGGCCCACCAGTGGAGTTGATTCCTGGGGTCACCAACGGAGTTCATAATTGGGGCCCATCAGTGGAGTTCATAATTGGGGCCCACCAGTGGAGTTGATTCCTGGGGTCCACCAGTGGAGATGATTCTGGGGGCCCACCAGTGGAGTTGATTCCTGGGGTCACCACATGAGTTGATTATTGGGGCCCATCAGTGGAGTTGATTCTGGGGGCCCACCAGTGGAGTTGATTCTGGGGGCCCACCAGTGGAGTTGATTCCTGGGGCCCACCAGTGGAGTTGATTCTTGCGGCCACCAGTGGAGTTGATTCTCGGGCCCACCAGTGGAGTTGATTCTTGGGGCCACCAGTGGAGTTGATTCTTGGGGGCCCACCAGTGGAGTTGATTCCTGGGGTCACCAACGGAGTTCATAATTGGGGCCCATCAGTGGAGTTCATAATTGGGGCCCACCAGTGGAGTTGATTCTTGGGACCCACCAGTGGAGATGATTCTGGGGGCCCACCAGTGGAGTTGATTCCTGGGTCACCAAAAGAGTTGATTCTTGGGGCCCATCAGTGGAGTTGATTCTGGGGGCCCACCAGTGGAGTTGATTCCTGGGGTCACCAGTGGAGTTGATTCTTGTGTCCCACCAGTGGAGTTGATTCTGGGGGCCCACCAGTGGAGTTGATTCCTGGGGTCACCAGCGGAGTTGATTCTTGGGGCCTATCAGTGGAGTTCATAATTGGGGCCCACCAGTGGAGTTGATTCCTGGGGCCACCAGTGGAGTTGATTCTGGGGGCCCACCCTACAGTTTTGGTACATACCACTTAGGCTGGGTTCACATTATGGGTGACATGTATGATTAATGGCACTTAAATGCCATTTTTTTAATGCACATAACAATAGTATAGAATGTGCCTGATTTATGAACCTGTTCTACAGTGGGTCATAAATCAGGCGCATTCTAGCGCATAAACATCAATTCCGGCTCAGGTAAACCCCTTTGAAAGTGCTCTACCTGTTCCAGCAGTAATGCACCTGGAGTTGCCGTACTGAAGCTATAAATCTATAACTTTGTACGGTTCTAGTGCGACCCACCTCCCGCACGCCCCCTGAAATCAGGCGCATTACGAAGTACCGCGGGCGTTCTGTAATGCACCTGATAGTGCCGTGCAGGCGATTGAAACCTATTGCGCTAGATTTTGGGCTGAAAAGACACCAGACTTCTGTTGCAGCCCCGTTTATACATGTCGCACTATGTTTTTTATGTGTATTTTGCAGAAGTATTTGTACGCCAAAACCAGTAATGGTTCCAAAACACTGAAGAAGTAAAACCCTTTTCATCATACTCCTTCTCTGTGTAGGCTCAACTCCTGGTTTTAGCTCACATAAAATATGTGTCAAAAAACATAGTGTGAACCCAGCCTTACACTCTGCCTCTTGCTTTTTGTCTCTTTCCCAATGATGCACAAGCAGTTTAACCCCTTAACGACCGCGCACCGTCTTTTGACGGCGGCCGGTGCGGGTCGTTCGTCTGCAGCGACGTCTTTTGACGTCGCTGCAGACATCGGGGTTTGCGGCGCCACAGCTGTGCTAGGATCGGGGATGAACTACACCGCCCGATCCCAGAGCATCTCCTGCAGGCATCGGGGAGCGGAGGAAACCTCCGCAACCCGATGCTTTAACCCTTTGATTGCGGCGGTTGCGTTACCGCAGCGCAATTTAAAGGGATCCCTGCTCTGTCGGGTGAATCGAACGCCGGTCACCCGACAGAGCTCAGGGACCGGTGCACAGTCAGCTCTGGGGACTAGCGTGGCCCCAGAGTTGTCTGTGTAAGAAGCCAGTAAATTAGGATGCACTGTGTGCTGTCCTAATCACTGCCTGTGTCAGATGACACAGAAAACAATTTATTAGCATATATGAATTTGCTAATACATTACTAAGTGTAAAAAAAAAAAAAAAAAAAAAATGTTAAACAGTTCTCCCTTCATGGGAGTCAAAAAAAAGTACAAAAAAACCATAAAAAGTGTAAAAAAAAGAATAAAAAAAAAAAAAAATAAAATAAAAATAATATTTTAAAAAAAAATTTAATTGAAACATAAATTACACGCACAAAAAAACCTACACATTTTGGGTATCCACACGACCGTATAAACCTGTAGAATTATTCTAACAAGTTATTAAGTGTGAAATGTGAATGGTGTAAAAAAAAAATTAAAAAAACAAAAAAAATTTTGTAAAAAATAAAAAAAATACTGCAATTATTATAAGTGTACTTAAACTTTTTCCCTTATAAAGTACAACTTGTCTCGAATAAAACGGGGCCCTCATCCAACTGCGTCATTGAAAAAATAAAAAAGTTACAACTGTTTAAACGCAAGGAGGCCAAAACTAAAAAAATGTTCTGGTCATTAACTACTTTTCAGGCGTTCGGCTTAAGGGGTTAAAAGAAACTCTGGGTCTACCCCACTCAAGGACCAACTGGAGATTTCCTCTGTTTCCGTGTGGGCCAGTCCAAGCCTGTATATGCATCAACAGTGCAGAAGCTTGTTCAGTACCATACAACGGCATCTAGTAAAAAGTAAAACAAAAGTACACGTTTTTGAAAATGGGACCCTTTGTGGGGGTGGTTGCTGCTATTTGGCATTGGTCAGAGACATCCGTTTAATGTACACATCCTGATGTGTATGGCTAACAGGCAGTTAAGGTAACGTGTCCCTAGTCTAAGTCAACAAGGTCATAGATATGTCATGGTGAAGACTCGGCCTAAAGTCTTAGCTAGACGACGTATGCGGTTCCCAGTATTCAGGGTTGCCATAAGTAGTTTCAGTCAAAGCACCGAGGCCCCCTACTTATTTCCAAAGAGAAGCCAGAAACGTGGTGTGTATTGAGCCTAAGGCTTGGTTCACATCTGCAAGGAGACTCCATTTGGAACCTCCGTCTCATGTTACATTGGGAATAAGGGAAAACATAAAGCAGCAAGTTGCACTATTTTTTTTTCATCTAGATAATGGACACCATGTCTGAAGCTTGACAGACCCATTGTAATTAATAGAGTCTGTTGGGCGCTGTTGGTGTCCTTTGTGAAATGGATCCTTTTATGCCCATTTGCAGCTTTCCAAACAGAACCTTCAACATGATGTGAACCAAGCCTGACCAAAAGACTGGAGACAAATTCTAGTATCATTACTCAGAAGAGGGGAAGGTCTTCAGCTGAGGGTAATGAGACGTCAGGTATAAAGCTCAGCTCCTCCGCCTTTTCTTTGTATGACTTTTTTGGCAGTCAGGATGGAGCTGTGGGCTTGGTGCTTAGTGGGCCTGCTCTATGGATTAGGCTTCAGCAGTTCCTTGGTTAGAGCCCAGCGCCAGTCAGACACTTGGTGGAGGAGTCAGCAGCGTGGATGGGGGTCTTCTAATACATTTGGACGGCCTCTACCTAGATTGGGCTCTCCTAGAGTGTCTGGTTTTGGTGCTCTGAGAGGTGCTCAGTCTGTTCCTGGATGGAACTACAGGTATCCTGGAAGTCAATATCAGCCACGACAGCTTCTCCAACCTCCACAATCTCCATCCTCCCCTATCAGTGTGCAGTGTGGTGAGGACAGAATGGTGGTCATGGTGAACAGAGACTTCTATGGTAATGGGAAGCTGGTGAAGCCCTCAGACCTGGCCCTGGGGACCTGCTCTTCTGGTGCACAGTCTACAGATTCTGTTGTGGTCTTTGAAAATGGCCTTCAGGATTGTGGGAACACTTTAGAGGTAAGTGATCACTGACTAACCTGACTTCTTCTGGTGGTAGTACTTGCTGTGACATGTCTGTAGTGTTAACTATGATGGGTATAACATATGGTGGAACATGAATTAGTTGGTCTTTAGATATCTTGCCCCAGCTACCTTGTCTCTTACAGTCCTGGTGTCTTATGTAGTAGAAGGCCTTTTGGCTGGTGCATGGGTTGGCAGTGACTGTTGCCTCTACACCCCCTGTAGCTATAAAGGGATATAGTGAGACTTGATCTAGGTGTAATGCTCTAGAACAGTGTTTAACTCCAGTCCTCAAGACCCATTAACAGGTCATGGTTTCTGGGATTTCTTAGCATTGCACAGGTGGTATAATTATGGTCAGTGCATTCTGTGGGAGATCCTGAAAACATGACCTGTTGGTGGGTCTTGAGGACTGGAGTTGAGAAACACTGATCTAGAAGCTGCCCTTACTTCAGGTTTTATATCATGTTTACTGTATACCATGTCTCTTCAGTCTGTATAGTCCTGTTTTGGCCTGGAAATCACATAGCAAAGCTTAATTTGTGCACCATAGAGGGAAACATTTCTGCATCCCAATGACAAACCCAGTCACTGCTACAATGCTTGCAACAGAAAACTCATATATACGTATATGCATGTAACTTGCAGGTAGCTAGCAAGTGCCCACTAGAGCTCCAAGGACTCCTTGTGCTGGTTTGTTTGCCTTTATGTGAAGACTTCTTAAAGAGACTCTATCTTCTTGGAAAAGCAATCTGACCTGTGAGCAGGAGGTGCAGACTGATCTAGAGGTCTGTGGGGAAAGACTCAGTAGCTCTTGTATGTATTCATGCAAATTACTGCTGACTCTGGATTGTAGAGCCCAATAGGCATGATAACTAACTGTACACCACCAAAACAAGGTACCAGAAATAATTCAATAAGAAATGTAAAAAATCCATATCTTAACAATAAAAAAAAAAAAAAAATCACACATAACAAAATATCATGATTAAAAGACCAAAAGATAGCCAATGGGGAGTAACAGCACCGACCAAAGTAATCAGTAACTTCAAAAGTCTATAACAAATACCAAAGTGTTCATCAGTAGAACTATAAATATATAAAAAAAATTAATAATAAAGTGCAACATGCATATCATTAGGTAAATAATGCTAAATTGATCATTCATAGCCAGCACCTTCTGGGGTAATTTATAATTATGCAATAGCGTGATTTGTATATAGTGCTTACATGCATTTATATAGCATGTGTTTTTTCTTTAACCCCCTAACGCCCGCGCACCATCTTTTGGCATCAGCCGGTGCGGGTCGTTTGTCTGCAGCGACGTCTTTTGGCGTCGCTGCAGACTTCGGGGTTTGTGGCGCCGCAACTGCGCTGGGGTCGGGGCTGTACTACACAGACCTGATCCCAGAGCATCTCCTGCGAGCACCGGGTTGCGGAGGAAACCTCTGCACCCCGGTGCTTTAACCTTTTGATTGCGGCGCTGCGTTACAGCAGCGCAATCAAAGGGTTCCCCTGCTCTTTCGGGTGATCGGAACACCCAGTGACCCGACGGAGCCGGGGGACGGCTGCACAGTCAGCCCTGGGGTCCTAGAGTAGCCCCAGGGCTGTCTGTGCATGAAGCCAGTGACCAGGACCCACTGTTTGGTGTCCTGATCACTGCCTGTGTTAAAGTGACACATTATAATGTATTAGAATATATGAATATGCAAATACATTACTAAGTGTTAAAAAAAAAAAAAATGTAAAACAGTTCTCCCTTCAGGGGATTTTAAAAAAAAGTAAACATGTGTAAAAATAAAAAATAATAAAATAAATATTTAATAAAAATAATTGTGCATACATTACACACAAAAACCCCTACACATATTCGGTCTCCACACGACCGTAATAACCTGTAGAATTAATCTAACAAGTTAAGTGTGAATGGTGTAAAAAAACAAAATTTAAAAAAATTCTGCAATTATTTATAAGTGAACTTAAATTATTCCCCCATAAAGTACAACTTGTCTCGAATAAAACAAGGCCTCATCCAACTGCGTCATTGAAAAAATAAAAAAATTACGACTGTTGAAACGCAAAGAGGAAAAAACTAAAAAAAAAAAAAAAATGTTCTGGTCATTAACTACTTTTCAGGCGTTTCGGCTTAAAGGGTTAATTCTATTTATGCACATTCATAATGGTGTCTTGACTTTTATTAGAAATTGCAAAAATTGACTGCACACTGCAATTATATGTTGCAAAATATTGTGAATAATTTTTATTAATACAATCGCTACAGGCTCCAGTGAAGACAGATATGAGTGACTATACAATTGACGTTTCGGTCATCCGACCTTTTGCAAAGAGTCACAACAGGAAAGAAGCTTGAGCATGAAATAAGGGCCGAAGCCCAGTAATTGTAGGAGCCAGTGACTGTAGTGATTGTATTAATAAAAATTATTCAATATTTTTGCAACAATATAATCGCAGTGTGCAGTAATTTTTGCAATTTCTGGGATATTTATTTTTGACGTGCACCTCTTCTGCTATCTTCATCAACGGAGTGCTTTTCCCTACTACACATCTTTATCTTGACTCTTATTAGTACATCTTGTTTTCATATGCACTTTACTACATTTATGACATCGACATGCACGTTTTGTATCTATATGCACTTTGCATTATTTACCTAATATGATATGCACGTTGCACTTTATTATTAATTTTTTTTATATATATTTATAGTTATACTGATGAACTCTATGGTATTTGTTGTGATCAGGATGTTTATTATGGACTTTTGAAGTTACTGATTACTTTAGTCGGTGCTGTTACTTCCCATTGACTATATTTTGGTCTTTTCATCATGATATTTTGTAGTGTTTTTTTTATTAATAAAGAAATGGATTTTTACATTTCTTATTGAATTATTTCTAGTACCTTGTTTTGGTAGTGTTGTTGTGGTTTAGGTCCAGGCTACATATGGTTGCTCTTGTTGCTACATTTATAGTAATTAACTGACAGCCTTTCTTGTATCTGAATGTGTAAATGGCTGTCAATCACTGGTAAGACTGCCCACTGGACTCCTTAACCCTGAATATATATTAAACTATATGAAGAAATTCTTAATCTTTCCAAACAAAACTATATAGTAACCTCTTCCTCCACATCCTCTTTCCATAGATCAGATGTATTTTTGATGTGACAGGTTCCCCAGATGACTAATCTTGTGATTATCTTGTTTAAGATGACTCCAGACCTGCTGAGCTACAATGCCATCCTGAGCTACCACCCCACACCCTCCAGAAATGTGCCCATTGTCAGGTTCAACTCTGCCGAGGTTCCAATTCACTGCTTCTATCCAAGGTGAGTCCACACCAGGGCAGGTACTATGTAAAGGGAGTCTGTAGCACTGGGGTAGTGGGGAGAGTAGGTCTGAGGAGCTTAATTTAATGAGAACCAGTTCCTTGGAACTGTTGTCAAAAGATCTCCTGGGCCACTGCATTAGACACCTAATTCTCTAAGTAAATGTCCTTAATGGTGTCTATGGCTTCTTGACTGGTGTGCCATGTTTAGGTGTCTGGTAGACCTATTAACTAGAGGTTGTAAGTGGGTACCTGGTGGAAAGTATGGTAATGGTGGTACTTTTCCTTTGAAGTATCTATACTATGGAGGAAACTTTATCTACTTTGCCTTCTAGTCTTGCTGTTATCTTCCAAGGGATCTTGGTAGAGAAAATGCCTAAAGCTTACCATAGTCATATTGGCTATATGTTTACCTGGCTGACAATCTTCTCTGTATGCCTGGTTGGCTGGGCAAACATGTTTATACAGTGAAAGGAGACTGGTTACCACCTTTAGGCATCTCTGGGCAGTGGTCTTAAGAACAATACTGTTTTTGATCTTAAACCCTCCCCTCACGTTTTTCCTGAATAGTGTTTGGGAGGTGGGGCAGTGGGGGCTTCCAGCAGTGATCTTGAACTACCGACAGTCTGCTACCCTTCTCCATGTTGGCCATCTCAAGATGTATTAAGGGGGTAAATTACCCTTGGTTACTACGTCTGTTGTCCCTGCCTTGAACTGGTTCAGAGATGTTGTAGCTAGTCTCTGCAATTTAGTTATGCAATGTCAGTTGGCCTTGAGTCCTAGGATAAGTCTTTGGTTCTAGTACACCTTCTTAATGGTTTTTCTTGTCTAGACATGGCAATGTGAGCAGTAACCCCATCAAGCCAACATGGCTTCCATTCAGCACCACAGTGACCTCAGAGGAGCGGCTGGTCTTTGGATTGCATCTCATGACTGGTAAGACCCTTTCCAGTACTAAGGTGGTGGTGCCCAGGCTCTTGTCTTCCACTAATACTGTGGTGTCTCCTCCTCCTCAGAGGACTGGAGCGCTCCAATATCCTCCCCGGTCTTCCAGCTTGGTGACCTGTTACACATAGAAGCCTCTCTGGACACTCAGAACCATGTTCCGATGACCCTGTTCATTGATAGTTGTGTCGCCACCATTACGCCAGATGTGACCTCCACTCCTAGTTATGACATCATCTCTAACAATGGGTGAGTTACCACCATTAATACTGTAGGAGTCTTCCAGGAGCCTATTATCTACAAGTAATCTGCTCTACAGGTGTCTGGTGGATGGGATGCAAGAAGATTCCTCTTCAGTCTTTGTGTCTCCAAGGTCTGAGGCAGACAAGCTTCGCTTCAGGGTTGATGCCTTCAGGTTTGCTGACAGTCCTGTCTCTCTGGTAAGGGCTTTTGGTCACACAACTGTTTAGTATCTATACTGACTTTGGGGTAATCGCTAGAACCTAGGTTCCTCAGCTTCACTTACCATAGAGTCTCGCTTTTCCTATCCTAACTGGGTATTTCTAAATTGGAGGGGGTTATCTGTTCCGGACTCTCGGCCCTTGGCTGCGATAGAGCATCTCTTGCTCTGGAGGCCCTGTATTTTAGTCTGTTCACTTGAAAAGTAACGGTTGTTATGATCATATTTCCTGAAGGGCTGTTCCACAGGATATAGCAAAGTGATCAGTGTTGACAAATCTTCTCCAAAAATTGTCCAAAATCAACACTTTTGGTGATAACTTGTACCGTTTGACCTGTGTATCTTTGTTGCAACTTGCTAAATTTACCCTATTGATGCCTAAAAGCCCTAAATACCATACAAGATCCCCAATAGATGTCTTACTATAGAAATTCTATATCAGTATATTGGGTCCTTCAGGGGGTCAATGGCTTCACTTGCAATATACATACAAAATCTTTTCAGACCGGGTGCAATGTGGCATTCTAGTTTCCTTGACCAGTGCATCTAGTGAAATGTTGTTCCTTGGAGCAAGCTAGATGACTTTTGGTCCATGAGAGGGCAGTAGATGGGACAATCTGCAGTCATTGGGGCAGATGAGAGCAGTACTGCCAATTGAAGTTGATAGTGGCCATGTGATTATCCTATAACCTAGGATTTTCACTAACTTATTAGACCGTTGAATTGGTGACTTCCAGAAGGCTATATTATGGTTACCTTTCTACTGCTGCCAAGTGAAATGGTTATTGTGTGGCAGTAGATCTGGTGCATTGTGTAATAATTTTACTGTATTGGTTATGTGCTTATACTGAGGATTAATATTTAATGTATGAGAGTTAGGTATTCACTATCGGTTATTACTGGACACTACCAGGACAATTGCTCATAGCAATGCTTCTGTTAAACTAGTAGTTAATCTAGTAAACCCTAGCTCAGTAAGTCGCTTAGAAGGTTTCCTGGCTTTTCCTACAAGCAAGCCTTACTGCTGATGAAGGAATGAATTTAACATCCCTTAATTTAATGTCACTACACCTAGCATCAATCCAGCTCGCCCTGAGGGACCTCAACATAATTGCTTCTAGGAAGGAGTGAATCCTTACCGGACTCGGGGGGAGAGAATGTTGAACAAGGACACTTGCTTCGCTGGCCTGTATACGTTCCTCCAGCGGGAACACATTCTACATGACTTCATGTCAAATTTTGCCAGCCTTATCCCCTGCAATAGACCAGTAACCCCAAACTACAAGTACTCATGGTTTCTTGTTGCAATGGGAAGCCGATCTGTCAAGGTTCCCATATCTATTCTGTACACTGGCCACCATCAACCCTGGTAACCTTGCTTACAGCATGCTAGGTGCAACCTCCTCTCGTGCATAAGTATTGTGAACCCCATCTACTGTGCCCTTAAGAGACTGTAACCTGTCATTACTGCTATGGAACTTGCATTCAGTAAAGTGCTACATATAAAAGTTGACAAGTGTTTGGCTGCTTTCAATCGTACGGGCACACAAACATTAGACATCCCCATTATGGGAGTGACCATTGGGGGTCATAGACTCTCTTAATCTGTGTAAACCCACCTATTGACAATATTTGTGGATGAGGACCAGCGCTCCACTCCAGCCACTGTGATATGAACTGTTGTCTGTGGAAGCTCAAGTCCCACCCAGCCCCTCCAACATCTGGCACCTCCCCTGTGGCTTATGACCACTTGGCATAGGCTAATGTAATATTAGGTTTTGGTAAAGATTACCTCAACTGCAATTGTTGTCCTAGATCTATATCACCTGGTCCCTGAGAGCTGCTCCCATTGACCAGAGCCCTGATCCAATGAACAAGGCCTGCTCCTACAACAAGGTATCTAGCAGGTAAGACCCTCTAATTATCCAACACTAGGGTTGTGAAGACATCTTGCCAGTTGTATCCAATGGTTGACTCACTCTCTTCTAGTTGGTCGCCAGTGGAAGGCTCCAGTAGCATCTGCCAGTGCTGTGCCACTGGGAACTGTGCTACTGCTGGAGGCCAGAGGCGGCAATGGGGCTCATCCCAAGGGAGGCCAAGATCGTTTGGGAAGAGAGATGTGGGTGAGTGTTTGATATGTAGACTGGACAGCATTAAACAAGTACACATGGCAGCACTTCATGTCCTTCTGGAAAATGGCCTCAGCCATATACATGTTGGTAGGACCTCTTAAATATCTAGAAGTTCTATGCAAGGTTGGTTTTCTAGATGGGTTTTGTTCAGACACAAACACTAGATGTGTATATCCTAGCAATGTGCTGGGCTGTAGCCAACAAGCCTCTAGGGTGGCTCGATAAGTGCATTTTTGGTGTTCAAATCCAAGGTCAACCTCTTTTGAAGGTTAAATTTTCTCCTCTACAAAGCTTGTCCATACACCAGAGTGATTGAGCTTCCATGGAAAAAGAAACTGATATGAAGCAAGAAACTCCATATGGTAGTAGAATATACTTGTGCAATATAGAAGGTACTGACTGTCTGGTCTCAGGGGTATAATCTGTGTCTGCCTAATGTATTAAAGTAGATGGTTTAGTCTCCACAAATTGTAGCTTGTTGGGGTAATTACTACATTGACTTATACCCTTAACTCTCACTGCTTCCACCAGGTTCTCCTCCAGAAGAACATGCTGTGGCCACACTGGGTCCTATTATAGTGACTGGAACCAAACCCGACCAGGTCTCTGGAGAAGGTGTCGTCCAAGCCTCCAGGAGTAGTGTGGACCAGGAACCTCTACAGCTGTGGGTGCCGGTGGCCGTCAGCTCTGTCTCTTTCATAGTTGTTGCTGTTCTTCTTACTGTGACTGGAAAATGTCTTCTGAAAAGATTTTCTAACAAAGAATCTGTGTAGAAATAAACACATTTTGCTAGACATGTCTCTTGGCTCCTCATGCTATAGTGGCTTCATCTGAAGCTTCTCTATGGAAGGGCTGGTTTGGGTGAGGTGCCTACTTTGGGGCTCTCTTCCAGTGTCCTTCAATGGTTTAATGTCTTCCTGCTGCAGTGGGTTTCTTCTATTCTCCTTACATAGTAGTTTTTAGGTTTGTTTGCAGTGCATGATGTAACTTTTATTGGTACCATTGACCTTCCCACCTAATGCACTGGGAAACAGGAATTCTAAGTGGGGTGGAAAAAACTGCCTTTTTAGTAGGGTTTTTAAAAACTCATTGCAGTGCAATTTTTGCCTTTAAATGCTCAGTGTATGGGGCAAATATTTCAGACTTTAACACGTGGCAATATCTACCAATTATGTAACTATTTTGCACATGTAGGCCCTCTACAGTACCCAACCACTAGAAAGCACAGTTGTGTATTATGTAAGCTGTGAAGGGGTTGTGCCATGATGGTGCTCCTATTCCTTCATGGCATTCACAAGCCTTGATTTAGGCTTCTGTCTTGCATAGCAACCACTTGGCAGACCAGAAGATTGTCACCGATTGGGGAGGAATAGGTAACACTTTAACACAGTTAGATGCTGAGGCTAAATGGTTACATGGCAGAGATTGGAGCTGGCTCTGATCCTTGCCGTTAGATTCAGCCGATACCTGCCACTAACAGTCAGCACCCACCCCATATGGCATGGACTTGATGAGCGTGTCTGCTCCATACATCTTTACCACATGTAGCTAGTTCTTGGGTTGAAGACCTCAGTGGTCACTGCTGTAAAGATGGTTCCTAGATGGTTTAGGCTTTGTATTGGGGTGTAACATGTTGACTTGGGATTCTACACTTTCATTGTTGCATAACTTTCAGTTACTTCTGCTCATTGACATGTCAATCACTTGTGTATCTACTATTCTCTTCCATGAGCTCTTTAACTTCATCTCTAAAACTCCTAGAAGGGTCAGGTAATTGGCTTTTTACCTATTTCCCATGACCAGGGTAGAAAATACAATTGTATCTGTAAGGCTACGTTCAGCATGGCAGCTTCCTTCCCCTGGTCCCACTCATGTGCATGAGCTACGATGTGAATGCCTCTTAAGCAATTTCTCAGTGAAGCATGGTTGGTACTTACTATCCTCCCCACCCCTAATTTTGGTAGGCCTTTGGCCAGCAGAACAATGATAGGCACTCTACAGACACAGTGGTCAATGGGAGACCTCTGTTGCTATTGACTGGCATCTGAATGGGGTTAAATGGCTGAGGTACTGCGGTTACAGTAGGATGTTGACTTGTATTGGTCAACAGCCATTAGCAATGGCATAGCACAATTGCTATGCTATATTATCCCATAGCCTTCTGCCATGTTACACAGCATGTCTTCTATGTGAATGTCAGCTCAGTATACAGCAGGACTGGAACAAAAAGTGCTAAAAAAAGTGTACCTATCCCCTCTTCCTCCCCCCCCACCCCTTCCAAGGTAACCCTCTTTGTGCCCCCTTTGATGCCTAGGAAGAAATGGCACCTTTTGAAGTTGCCTATCCATTGTTCCAGTTTAAGGCATGGCTGTCTGAACCTCTTTATCCCACACAATACCTCCAATGCTCTACCAGTCATAATCTTGAGGCTTACTAGCGGGATCAAGACTGTGCCTACAACTAGATCAGGGGTGTCAAACTGTGGCCCTCCAGCTGCTGGGAAACTACAACTCCCATCATGCCCACGGTTATAGATTATACAAATGCATGATGGGAGTTGTAGTTTCCCAACAGCTGGAGGGCCACAGTTTGACACCTGTGAACTAGATCATTGTGCAGGTCTCTAGCTAGGACTGGTGGCTCCCCAATGGCTACAACAGGCCACTACTTGTAGCAAATTATGACTGGATTTAGTGGTTGAGCATCTGCTGATGCTGGCAGGAGGCCTTTCTGGTACCCTCCAAATCTGATGGGATATGATGACGCAGAGATGTACAGTAAAGCACCTGCATCACCAAGGTCTATAACGGTCCCAACCACAGTGGGAGGCAAGAAACTTGTGTCCTAACATTTGGGATAAGCCTCGTTGTCTCCAATCTTGTGCCATGCTACTTACACTTGCTCAGCGGAGCAGTACTCACTTTGTCTATTAGACAGTTTCTCATTTTCTCCCCTATGTAAAGTGTTTTGTTTTGCCGTACAAGTGTAAAGACCTTTTTATGCCAACACTGTACTAACCTCAGGCCGCAGATACCAATACAACCAGATCATGACTGAATATCCCCACAGAAGGGACTAGTAACATACTGACTGGCTGCAGTCAGGGGTAGAGATAGAACAAGGCTCTGAGCCTGGTGGTGACCGTGTTCTTGATACCAGTGCTCAGACTGGCCCACAGGGGAGTAGGGAAGGTGGACCTCTGAGCATGGTAGACCTAAAGTTGTCTTTTAATTCCATATAGAAGAGGGGGAAAAAAAGCATAGAGGGGCAAAAAGAGTACAGGAGCCATATATAGACATTCACAGTAGCTGTAGGGGGGCCCCTAAAATAAACTCCACTGGTAGTGCCCATAAAAACTCAGCTGGAGGGCCTCTAGAGCCAACGCCACCTGTTGGCTCTAGGCACCCCACTCTGACACTGCCAGCGCTCCATTGTGATATATAATAACTTTCCACTGGTTCCCAGTACAGGGGAGTGGAATGTTTAGTCAGAACCGAACTCCCATAGAACAGAGTCGTGCGCAAGAATAACTGGATCTCCATTCTGAGCCAAGACTTTCGGGGGGTCCATTTCCAAGATAGGCGCAGGTCCCATAGGTGAGACCCACACCTGTCAGACTTTGATGGCGTAATCTATAGAGAAGTTTAAGATGGAAACCCCCCCCCCCTTTTAAGAGGTGTCAGTAGAGTTGAATCCTGGGGCCTACCAGTGGTCTCTGTCGTCTGCCATGCTTAGAAGCCAACACTGCCCTGATCCTCTGAGTCAGCAAGAACCTGGACACATCACATTTATGGCTTTCATGTAACATGGCAGGACATGTATGTTAAAGAGAACCTGTCACACAATTTTTGCCCCCTGGCTGAGGGCAGAACAATGTAGTGTCAGACCTGCTGTTTCCAGCGCTGTGTCCCTTATTCTGTAAGATGCTGAGGACAGCACAAGCCAGTGTCAGACCTGTTGTTTCCAGCGCTGTGCCCTTATTCTGTAAGATGCTGAGGGCAGCACAAGCCAGTGTCAGACCTGCTGTTTCCAGTGCTGTTTCTGGCTTGTTCTGTCCGCCGCATCTTACAGAATAAGGGACACAGCGCTGGAAACAGCAGGTCTGACACTGGCTTGTGCTGCCCTCAGCATCTTACAGAATAAGGGCACAGCGCTGGAAACAGCAGGTCTGACACTGGCTTGTGCTGTCCTCAGCATCTTACAGAATAAGAGACACAGCGCTGGGAACAGCAGGTCTGACACTGGCTTGTGCTGCCCTCAGCATCTTACAGAATAAGGGCACAGTGCTGGAAACAATAGGTCTGACACTGGCTTGTGCTGTCCTCAGCATCTTACAGAGTAAGGGACACAGCGCTGGAAACAGCAGGTCTGACACTGGCTTGTGCTGTCCTCAGCATCTTACAGAATAAGGGACACAGCGCTGGAAACAGCAGGTCTGACACTAGCTTGTTCTGTCCTCAGCATCTTACAGAATAAGGGGCACAGTGCCGGAAACAGCAGGTCTGACACTGGCTTGTGCTACCCTCAGCATCTTACAGAATAAGGGACACAGCGCTGGAAACAGGAGGTCTGACACTAGCTTGTACTGTCATCTGCATCTTACAGAATAAGGGACACAGCGCTGGAAACAGCAGATCTGACACTGGCTTGTGCTGCCCTCAGCCAGGGGGGCATAAACTATGTGACAGGTTCTCTTTAAACAGATGTCTCTGAGTTCACATATGGAGTACAGGCAGTACTCTTACACATAGCAGTAGGGATGGGTGTCAAGTAGTATACCTCAAATATCATAAAATACTAAATTCATGGAAGTAGTCTGCACGCCAAGTGATTTTGAGACTTGTAGATTTCAAATTTATATTGATTTATCTATGTCACAAAAACAAGGAGTGAGACCTTAACAGGCTTGAGATGTAGCACTCAGCGGTTATGAAAGACAGCAAGGAGGCACAGGCTTCATTCTCTCTGAAAGGTAGCCCCAGGTCTGCCATGCCCAGAAGCCCCCAATGCCCAAAAGCTCACCATGACTAGAAGCTCACCATGTTCAAAGGCCAACAATGCCTAGAAGCCCATCATGCCAAAAGCCAACCATGCCCAAAGGTCCACCATGTTCAAAAGCCAACCATGCCCAAAGGCCCACCATGTTCAAAAGCCAACCATGCCCAGAGGCCCACCATGCCCAGAAGTCCACCATGTTCAAAAGCCAACCATGCTCAGAGGCCCACCATGCCCAGAAGTCCACCATGTTCAAAAGCCAACCATGCCCAGAAGCCCACCATGCCAAAAGTAAACCATGCCCAGAAGCCCAGCATGCCAAAAGCAAACCATGCCCAGAAGCCCAGCATGCCAAAAGCAAACCATGCCCAAAGGTCCACCATGTTCAAAAGCCAACCATGCCCAAACGTCCACCATGTTCAAAACCCAACCATGCCCAAACGCCCACCATGTTCAAAAGCCAACCATGCCCAGATGCCCACCATGCCCAGAAGTCCACCATGTTAAAAAGCCAACCATGCTCAGAAGTCCACCATGTTCAAAAGCCAACCATGCCCAAAGGCCCACCATGTTCAAAAGCCAACCATGCTCAGAGGCCAACCATGCCCAGAAGTCCACCATGTTCAAAAGCCAACCATGCCCAGAGGCCCACCATGTTCAAAAGCCAACCATGCCCAGAGGCCCACCATGCCAAAAGCAAACCATGCCCAGATGCCCACCATGACAAAAGCAAACCATGCCCAGAAGCCCAGCATGCCAAAAGCAAACCATGCCCAGAAGGCCAGCATGCCAAAAGCAAACAATGCCCAGAAACCCACCATGTTCAAAAGCCAACCATGCCCGAAGGCCCACCATGTCCAGAAGCCAACCAAATATTTAATAAAAAACAACTGTGCCTACATTACACAAGTTATTTAGTGTGAAATGTGAATGGTGTAAAAAAAACAATAAAAAAGGAAAACATTTGAAAAAAATTCTGAAATAATTTATATGTGAACTCAAACTATGCCCCCAAAATGTATAACTTGTCCCCCATAAAACGAGGCCTCATACAACTGCGTCATTGAAAAATTTTAAAAAAGTTACAACCGTTGATACGCAAAGAGGCAAAAACTAAAAAGAAAGTTCCGGTCATTAAAGCCTTTCAGGCCGGGGGCTTAAGGGGGCATAAACTATGTGACAGGTTCTCTTTAAACAGATGTCTCTGAGTTCACATATGGAGTACAGGCAGTACTCTTACACATAGCAGTAGGGATGGGTGTCAAGTAGTATACCTCAAATATCATAAAATACTAAATTCATGGAAGTAGTCTGCACGCCAAGTGATTTTGAGACTTGTAGATTTCAAATTTATTTTGATTTATCTATGTCACAAAAACAAGGAGTGAGACCTTAACAGGCTTGAGATGTAGCACTCAGCGGTTATGAAAGACAGCAAGGAGGCACAGGCTTCATTCTCTCTGAAAGGTAGCCCCAGGTCTGCCATGCCCAGAAGCCCCCAATGCCCAAAAGCTCACCATGACTAGAAGCTCACCATGTTCAAAGGCCAACAATGCCTAGAAGCCCATCATGCCAAAAGCCAACCATGCCCAAAGGTCCACCATGTTCAAAAGCCAACCATGCCCAAAGGCCCACCATGCCCAGAAGTCCACCATGTTCAAAAGCCAACCATGCTCAGAGGCCCACCATGCCCATAACTCCACCATGTACAACATCCACCCATGCCCAGAAGCCCACCATGCCAAAAGTAAACCATGCCCAGAAGCCCAGCATGCCAAAAGCAAACCATGCCCAGAAGCCCAGCATGCCAAAAGCAAACCATGCCCAAAGGTCCACCATGTTAAAAAGCCAACCATGCCCATAAGCCCACCATGGACAAAAGCAAACAATCCCCAGAGCCCCACCATGCCCCAAGGCCCACCATGTTCAAAAGCCAACCATGCTCAGAAGCCCACCATGCCCAGTAGTCCACCATGTTCAAAAGCCAACCATGCCCAGAAGTCCACCGTGTTCAAAAGCCCACCATGCCCAGAAGCCCACCATGCCAAAAGCAAACCATGCCCAGAAGCCCACCATGCCAAAAGCAAACCATGCCCAGAAGCCCAGCATGCCAAAAGCAAACCATGCCCAGAAGGCCAGCATGCCAAAAGCAAACCATGCCCAGAAACCCACCATGTTCAAAAGCCAACCATGCCCGAAGGCCCACCATGTCCAGAAGCCAACCAAATATTTAATAAAAAACAACTGTGCCTACATTACACAAGTTATTTAGTGTGAAATGTGAATGGTGTAAAAAAAACAATAAAAAAGGAAAACATTTGAAAAAAATTCTGCAATAATTAATATGTGAACTCAAACTATGCCCCCAAAATGTACAACTTGTCCCCCATAAAACGAGGCCTCATACAACTGCGTCATTGAAAAATTTTAAAAAAGTTACAACCGTTGATACGCAAAGAGGCAAAAACTAAAAAGAAAGTTCCGGTCATTAAAGCCTTTCAGGCCTGGGGCTTAAGGGGTTATTCCTATGGACACGTTAAGTTTGTATGTCGGGAGTTTTCTTGGCGTACACGCTAAACGGACATCACAAATGAAATGTGCACCTCGCCTAACACCTATATGTTTCTACTGGATGCTGTCATATAGAATATCGGCCTCTGCACTATTCCATGCCTCTTATGGTATACAGATAGACCAAAAGGACAAGGATACAATTCTTGGCCTCAACTGGGCTCCATAACCATATGGACATGTATACTATGTATGGGACTAGCTTTCCCATCATATGCGACAAATGTACATCCAAAGTGTGATGTGAACCAAGCCCTAGACCAGCTTTACATCTGTGGTGGAGATTATGTTGGAGTTTCCACAGCAGATCCCATCAAAAATTATAGAAAAAATGGTGCCGTATGTTGGACTATTTGCTCCATTAAAACAGTGGACGCCATGTCAGAAACCCAATGGAAGCCATAGTCGCACGAAGATGGATCCAGTTCCACTTCTGTGAATGAAATCTCCGACACAGATATGACGAGGTCTCAGGTTGGGTTCACAACCCCATGCCATTCCCAAATTTGGAAAATGACAAAAAAAAAATGCAGCGGGCCCGGGGTTTTCCCAAATTTCTTGTAAATGTTTAAACCACCATGGGGGAAACCAGATGGCCCCCAAATCTGTACTCAGGGGGTCTGACAGGGCCTTTGGAGTCTTTTGAAAAAATGGATCCCGGTTCCAACTCTAACGGGGGTTCCGAAGGGAACCCCAACGAAAATGGACCTGGGTTTCTTACCTGCTCCCCCAAAAGACCTCCCCCTCACAATTTTTTTTGGGATATCCCCCCCCTTGTCCCCCATAGATTTTTTTTAGAAGCACTGGGGGTTCTAGGGAGCAAGGGCCTAATATCCTTTCCGGGCAACCCAGTATCTCTCCAAAAAAACATTTTTTCTGCCCTCTCTATCCAGAGCGCCGGGTTTTCCTTCACAAGGCCCCCCACAAGACGCGAAGGTGCGATAGTCCCCCAAAAAAAAGGGGAATCCCCAAAGAGAACAGAGAGTGATTTTTGGGTCATTTAAAATTTACTTTTTTGGACAAAAGGAAAAACCTTAAAACTCTATCATTTCCCAATCTATAAACACTAAAACGAATTTTTTATTATGTTTTAACTCTTAACCCTATACCCAAAAATTTTTAAAAAAACCCTTTATTTCTAACCTCCCCCATTTCCCCTTTTTTCAAATTTGGGTTGAAGGGAATAACAATTTTTTCTATCCCCGGCCCTTGGAAGCACCACCTTTTAGCAGGAAAGGACCTCATATATACATTGATTTACGAACTAAAAAAAATTTTAAAAAAAAAAAGGGGGGGGGGGGGGATTTTCCCAACCTCCAACTTGGGAAAATTTAACCCAAAACCCCGGGACATAAAACATATAAGGTTTTCCAAATTTTTGAGACCCTTTTTGCAGCGGGGGGCCACTGAAAAAAAAGGGTTAAAAAAACCCACAACTTAAAATGTCCCCCGGGTTTTCCTAACCCCCGATGAAGCCAGTTTTAAGCTGGTGAAACATTTTGGGGGAGGCGGGAAATGATTTTTTAAATTTTTGGGTGTTTTCTCCCCTTTTTTTCCCACAGTGGAGTCTCACAAGGGAAACCTTATATGTTTTTATGCCCATCAGTTTAGGGATGACTCCCCAAATTAGGGGGCCTTGGGACCCCTTTTAACTGGATTTTAGAAAATTTAATTTTAAAATTTTATGGGGTTTTCCCCCCTTCTAATAGGTTTTGGTTCCCCCCGACTTGATAATAAAAAAAAGGATTTATTCCTTCACAATTAGAAAGGGAAAAAATTGAGGGGTTAGAAATTTTTTTTTAAATAGTGTTTTATAGAGGTTAACGGTTACAAATAAAAGTTTCTTTTAGGTTTTTATAGATTGAGAACTGATAGATTTTTTAAAATTTTTCCCTTAATGGCAAAATAGAAAATTAAAAGGGGTTGAGGTGCGGTCACATGGGAGACCACCGTGCAAATTCACAAAAAAACATGCCCCTGCTGCAAGTGCGGGAAAAGAAGGGAGAAAATTTTTTGCTAAATTTGTTTTGCCACCCTCATGAAAAGTAACTTTTCATTTTACATTTTTCAATCACTGGGGTGCATATAATCACCAGGAGCCCTCCCCCCGACCCACAATGCTTTTTTAACTTGAATGTCTCCAACCTTGGCTCTCCTTCCCAATTCCAGTAAATTAAACCAACCTATGAGGCTTAGTGCACGCTTTTTTTGGGACCATCCCGTCAGAACTTTGTAAAATTATAACGTATACGCTAAAGATAGCCAAAACGTGCACGGGTTTTTCAGCAGACATTTGACACCCGTTTTTTTTTTTAAACAACTTTTTCTATTTTCTTCCCCTTTTTTCCCTTTCAATTTGTTTGGGGCCAGTTTTTTTTAAAAATTTTTTTGGGATGGATACCCCTGTAAATTTTTTACAACATGGACACGTACACTGGGATCTGTTCTCCATTGACATAAACGTTTTTGTTCAATTTGGAAAAGCAACGTGCCCCGCGCCCTCCATCTGCTAAAATGTAACAGATATTTGATAGATAATATAAAAACAGACAGATTCAATATACGTTGCCTCCATCCGCCAAATATAAAGGAGATAAACGGGTTGAACAAAATTTTTTTTCATAATGTCCTAACACCAGATAACGTTCAAAATAAAATATGGCACAAAGGGGCCAAACCACTTAAGGAAATGTTCACACTGGATTGCACACTTATAGTGCCGAAAATGATACCTGGGATTTTTGGGAACCCACGGGTTTATCAGCAAAATAATTCCAAAGCACCAGGGGGGAGGGGGGCGGAGGGCACCAAAAACCTTTCATTTCAGCGGGGGGGGTTACCCCGAAAGAAAACAATTTGACATGAAAAATCCCCCCCCCGTGCTTAAAAATTTGATGGGGTTTAAAACCACGCGAAACCCCATGGGCCCTATGAGAGCTAAAAATTTAAACCCGAAATTTTGCAGCAAAATTTTCTGTCAAAATAATTTTGGTAACATACCCTAACTATTTTTGGAATTTTTTAATCGCAAAGTTGAAATCGAAACATTTTTTTATGTTGACCCGAAATTTTTAGATCTGCAAAAATTTTAGGTTAAAAATTTTGTGCATCATCTATTAAGATCGCGAAAATTTTCGGCGCTTCCTGTCTTTTTGGGGGCGGCCACCCAAATCAGTTTACGAATAGAGCGGGGGAGATGTGTGTGCACGTCATGACGGGAGGGTGTAGGGTTTTGCGTTGGCGGGAAAAAAATCACATGACCTTCTTTTAAACAAAGAAAAACCCTTTTCCTTTTTCAGCCTCAGTGCCCTCTCAGCGCCCTCATGGGGGATGGGACCGCGCTCTCCCCTTTTTCCAAACAGTTTCAGGGGAAATTAGCTTTTTCCTGAAACAGAGAAACCTCTTTTAATTTAAACTGTACCCTTTAAAATTTGTTTTTTAAAAGAGTTTGAAGATTTTATGTAGTTAGCAAGAAAATTTTTTTAAAGGGGAGCATCTCCCCGCTGTAAAGTCACGGGGGGAGAGCAGGGGGGCCCCCCCCCGGGCAAACACAGACAAGCTCTATAAAGAAACGGGATTATTTTCACCAAGACTTAGTGTAAAAACATTGAAACTGAAATAGCTTTAATTTTAACAGTTTCCTATTAAAAATTTTTCCTGGATATTTGGGCAGCCCTGAACTTATTTTGGGAAAACACATCTTTTCTAAAAACTGCAGGTCTTTTTTTGTTGGGTTTAAAAAACCCCCAAATTTTTTATTATTATTTATACATTTCAGATAGGTGTTTTTTTTTTAAATTTTTTGCCCTTCCAACTTTTTGATATAGCCCCCTTGCAGTTAAATTAGAATCCAGAAATTTTTTGTAGTCACACGGGTTTTTGATGGGTCCCAAAAAATCCCTTTTAATATCCAATACATTACAATACGTGTTTTTTCACTTTTGCGCAAAACACCTTTGTTCATTGAGGGCCCCCTTGAAACTAAATGTGAAACGGGAAAATTTTGTAGTCAACCAGGTAATTAAAAGGGGCCCAAAAAATACCTTTTATTAAACCGAATACATTACAGATACGTTTTTTTTGCACTTTTCCCAGCCCAAATTTTTGTTGTAAGCCCCCTTTCCCGGTTAAATTTTTTGAATCCAGCAATTGGGGTAAGCACCACGGGTTTAATTTGATATTCCCAAAAAAAAAACCTTTTTTTAAATCCAATAAAATTTCAGAACTTTTTTTTTCCCCTTTTGGCCCCAGGCCAGCTTTTTTGATAGATTTTTATTTTTGGCATTTTAAATTTAAAATACAGAAAAATTTTGGGTATCACTAAAATTTAAATGAAAGGTCCCAAAATTTCAGGTGGTAAGGGGGGCAAAGAGGGGGGAAAGCACGGGGAGGAAAGAGGTACGAGAGAAGGTGCTCCTTCCAGTCCGGCACAAAAACGCCAGCCAGGGGTTTCGTCATTTTCGGGAAACCGTCGGGCCCTGTCATCGGGGGTTCAGGGCCCTGTGAATCTAAAAAGAACAGCGTCCCCAAACTTTCCTTCATGGTTAATAAAACCTCATCCAGCTTCTTACCCCTCGCCCTCCCAGTCACGGCCACAAATGTCGTCATCAGAAACCCCACATCCCGCCCAAAATTTGAAGAAAGCCCAAATGTCAACCTGTGTCCCCAAACCAAACTGTGGGTAATCCATTTTCCCCGAAGACCTCTTTGATGACAAAATGGGGGTTGGGGGGAAGGCATGTTAAAAGATCAAGAGGCCAAAAGGATGATTTTTTCTGCTCTTTAAAGCCCATTTTCTGAGCCAACAGAGGGGGAGAAAAGGGAAACCGGCAATGCAAAAAAACCCGGGCGGTCCGGGAACGGGCCTTTTCATTCCCCCTTGCTTGTAGCCCACACTCCTGGAAGCAGAATGTCAAGACGACAAATCACCTGTGTTGATGATTGATGGGGAAAAAAACACATTTTCGGTCCAACGAAATTTTTTTCAGCAAAGTTTGCTTTCGGGGCGCTTCATTTACTGGGCGAGGAGGAAAAACGATGGGGGATTGGAATACGGGTTCCACCTCAAAAAGGGGGAGGGGGGGTCGCAGAAACCCGATATGAAATTTTTGCCAGCCCCCCAGTCAACGCAAAAACCCCCCCTCCTCTTCCCTTTTCGCCGTCAAAAAGGGCCAGGACCTCTGAAAACCTGGGCCTTCTTTGGGGCAAAACCTCCATTCACCCAGCGATGTCATATGCCGCCCTTTTCCATAAATGCATAAGTAAAGGCCCAAAAACCTTTTAATGGGGTTTTAAACCCCCACCAACATTCTAGTCCTGCAGCGAATTTCATGATTAAATGGAGGGAACACTTGGCCAAAAAAGGGCCCTTCCCACAAACCCCCAGCCCCCAACCCCCTGTCCCCAACCCTCTGTTTTCCCCCCTCCTCCTCCCCGCCACCACCAAGCGTTCCTCAGCTGCCCATGTCCCCTCAGAGGGCATGATCAGGGATCAGGGCCCCCGCTTTTAGCCTCCCCCCCGGCGCCCATATCACCAGCACACCAGAAAACCCATCCTAAAACCCCCTTTTCCTTTCCCCCATTTGACGACCTGCAACGCCATACAAAGGCCAGTCCAAAACCCCCAGCCTTCTGTCTTCCAGGTTTGAGGGAAGAAAAACACTTTAAAAACCCCAAAACCCTCCCAAAGCCAAAAGCCTGAATGTCGCATTGGGCCCGGGTTTTTTGGGCCCGGAAAAAATTTTTTTTTTCCGCTGGGACAAAAGATGGGGTTCCCCCCACGTCGGCCCTTGCCCGCCCCCCAAAAACCAGAAAGGCCCAGCAGGCATTTTTTTTGCCAAAAAGGGCCCTCCCCTTCCCCCCTCCAGCTACAAAAAAAATTTTTCCCCCCCCACAAAATTTTTAAGCGCGTTGTCCAACTGTGGCCCAAAAATCCATCTACCACCGGGCAAATGGACCCAGTAAGCACGGCCAAGGCCGCTAATCTTTTGTGACCAAAACTCACTGGGGGAAACTGGTTGGATTCCCCTTTGGGGGGGACGGTGGGTCTCAGGCTTTGGCGCACCTCTTCAAAAACCGCAGGGGTGGGGGCAGGGGTTTTTTTCCCCCAAGGTTTCCCCTGGTGGCATCATGGCCCCCAAAAAACCCGGGCCCTTTGAAATTAATCTGTCATTTGGGGCCTCCACCACACAGGGCCGGAGCGTGGAAAGCTTTCCGCAACGAACCCGGGGCTCCGGCCCGGGGGACAAAACCTTTTGGCCCAAAGGGAAGGGTTTGGGGTGCGATAACGGGCCCCAAAACTGCTGGCCGCCCTTTAAATCGGAAGGCTGGGGCACATCCCTTGCCGGCAAAATGTCATGAAACCCTTTTCCTTTCCCAAAAATTTCTAAAGAGCTTTAACCCCCGGGCTGGACTGCCTTCCCGAGGAAGGGTTTGAAGTCTAATCCCCCACTTTTCCCCCTTTTTGCCCCCCTGCCCTTTGTCCCGCCTGGGGGTGCTTTTTGCAGCATCAGCTCGGGCCCCCCCGCAACCGTTCCCCCAGTTGGGCAAAAGGCAACCCGCTGGGGGTTCCATCCTCCCCCATGCTCCCCGCGATTGTTGGGGAGCGCGCAATGCCATTACCATTTCGAAGTGACAACCCTGGCCTGACAAGAGCGGGCGGGACCTCAGGGGGTTTGGGGCCACCGAGAGTGGAAAGGGATGAAAAAGCCTGCACCATCCCTTTCCCGTTTTTTAAGAACCACCAAAAAGGGCAGTGCGGGCAAAAGCCCTTGTCCCGCATGGGGCATTGTGTGATCTTAGTTTTTGGAACGAAACGTTAGACACTCAGAAAAAAAAACAGGTTCCCCCCCAGGCCCCAGGGGGGAGAGAAAGGACACCCCGTATGCGGGCACGGGGCCCTTTTTCTTTCCCTCAAAATCCACAAGGCTCGACAGTTTCCCCAATTTTTATCGGGGCTTCAATTTGGGGAGTGGTTTTGGGGTCCAAGCTAGTGCAAGGGGGGTGCCTCACTCGTCCCCGGTGGGATCTCTGAGGGAATTTAGGGGGTGGTTTAAGCTGTGGGGGGAGGGAGGGGGAGGAGGAGGGGGAGGTATTCCTAGACACCGACTTACCCCACTTTCCCCGCCTTGGAAAGAGGTTGGCGCAATTTGAGGCGGAGGAGGGAAAAATGAGGGAAAATTTAATTTTTCTAGTGCCCCCCGCCCAAGGCTTTTGGGGAAAACCAAAGGGTCCATCTCCCACATGAGTGCTTGGATGCCCCATTTCCTCCAACATGATCCTCGCATTAAGGCCATCCCAAAAAGAAAAACAGTTACTGGGGGGGCCACCCCCCCCTTTTCCCCGGGAAAAAAACAAAAAATCGAGCACTTTCCTTTCCCCCCACCCAAATAGAGGGGTAAAAAAGCAAAGGGAAAAGGAGACCTTGCTGATTGATCAATTGAGACCATCGTTGCGTCTGCTTCACGTTCCCCCAAATGTCACGGTGGGAAAAAACCCTCACGACGTGGGGCAACATTTGAGTGCCAAGTAGCCGAAACGGCAGCACAGGGAAGGTGCAGAATCCCCAATGGGGGAACCCCCTGGGAATCTTTTTTTTTACCACCCAAACCAAAGCAAGCAAAGCAGAACCCCACATCCAACACACAGAGACCGCTTTAAAATCATGGTTCACGACTAAACTGCGTCTCAACAACCCATGTTTTTTTCAATTTTTCCGGGGCCCAATAACCTTTTGGGTATTTCCCAAAAAGGGTTAAAGGGCCCCCAGCTTGGGTCGGGAAAGCCAAAAGAGGTGTTTTTTTCCTGGGGGGGGGGGGGGGCCCAACAAGGGCCCCAGCGTCATATCGAGCGGCCTTCAGCACACTGGAGGGGTCCCCTTACAGACCAAAAAGCATCCGGCTTTTTCCCCAGAAAATGTGGATCTTTTTACTTTCAAACCCAAGGGTGAATCAGGCATGGATCCGATTAAATTTTTGGGCCCCCAAATTTCCGAGGGGCACCGAAATTTGTTTGGGCCCGGGCTACTTCACATTCCCCTTTTCCCAAACCCGAAAAGGGCCCTTTAAAAAATTTTTTTTAAAAAGTCATTTCCCTTTCTGCAATTTTTAAAATTTTCCCTTTTTCCCCAAAAGTTATTTTATTTTTTGGTTTTTCTTTAGGAGACTTTAAAAGGGCAGCAAGGTTTCAAACAACCCCAATTTTCCCTTTTCTTCCCCTTTTTTTTTAAAGTTTTTTTGGGATTTGGGCAATGGTTTTTTTAGGTCATGTTGCTGTGAGATACAGCCCAAAATTTAAAGGCCTTTTGGGAAAAGAAAAGTGGCTTTTTAACAATTTTTTTCCCTCACAATTTTTTAAAAGTGGCTTAAAGCATATTTTTAATTTTTTTTGGGTCATGTTTGGGTGTGAAAAAGGCAATAATCAAAAGGTCCTTTTTGGGAAAAGAAATGTGGCTTTTTTTAAAGGGGATTTCCCCCCTCAAAAAATTTTTAAAAGTACCCGAGAATCATATTTAAATTTTTTTTTTGGGCATGTTGCTGTGAGATACAGCAATAAAACATGGTCCTTTGGGAAAAGAAATGGCCTTTTAAAATGGGAAAATTTTTCCCTCACCAAATTTTTAAAAAAGTGGCTGAGAAGTCTTTTTAAAAAATTTTTTTTGGGTCAAGCTGCTTTTAAAAAGCAGCAATAAAAAACAGGTCCTATTATAAAAAAAAAAGTTGTTTATAACAGGGCATTTTTTCTTCACAATTTTCCAAAGGCCCAAGGGTCCCGGGTTTGAATTTTTTGGGGGGGTTTTTTCTGGGACATGCAGCTAACACAGGTTTCCCATTTAAAAAAAAAAAATTTATTTCTTAAAAGACATTTGTTCTTTACAATTGTCCCAAAAATGGCTTTAAGGGGAATGCTTTGAATTTTTTGGGGGGATTTTGCTGTGACATGGAGCTATACTACAGGTTCCCCATTTTAAACAAATGTTGTTTTCTAAAAGACATTTGTTCTTCCCCAATTGTCCCCAAAATTTCCCCATGGCTGTTTTGAATTTTTGGGGGGAATTTTTGCGTTTTTTTTTTTTAAATTTTTTATAAATACGGGCCTATTAAAAAAAATGGGTTTTTTTTAAAAAAACATTTGTTTTTTGCCAATTGTTCCAAAATGGTCAGGTCAAGTTTTTTAAATTTTTTGGGGGGCATTTTGCTGTGACATGCAGCTATACTACAGGTCCTATTATAAAAAATGTTGTTTCTAACAGACATTTGTTCTTCACAATTGTCAAGAGTGGCTCAAGGGTGATGGTGCTGTCAGAAACAGGAATAGGTAGGACACTGTTAATGGACACATATTGCAAAATGACTTGTTTTTGAAAGATCTTTAACATAGCTATCAATCCCTGTATTGAGACAACCCATTTAATACAATTAAAAAAGAGAAACAAAGACATGGTGGGATTCCATCCTATTTTAAAAATGTGTTTTCTAGAATTAAACTACTAAAAAACTTGCATGTACAAAATAGCTGTTAAAAAAATTCCTCTGAATTGTACAAGGGAGGTACAGGAAAACTTGACCAGATGTAGGTTATTCAGAGGACATGGAGTATGGAGCACGGACAGAGAACAAAGTACAGAGACCATTTCCTCCAGCACGTTGAGTAAAATGAGAAAAAGAATGCCAAGAAAAGGGCACCTGGGTGTAACAGGAGCGTTAACCACCAGTATTTCCAAGTGAAGCTCAATTGGTCCGCACTCATACGGAGGGGCAAGCGCTACCCAGGACAGGGACAGTATATGTCCAGTGAAACTAAAATGGTGGTTGAAAGACTCCTTTTTCCGGCACTTTTTAATCTGGGGGGCATGCAGGGTTTGGGTCGCATCATCGGTAGGGGCAAGCGCTACCCAGGACGGGACTAGTCATATGTCCAGTGAAACTAAAATGGTGGTTGAAAGACTCCTTTTTCCGGCACTTTTTAATCTGGGGTCATGCAGGTTTGGGGCTCATTCTGCGTTCTAGGACAGGGATATTCAATGTCCAGTTCAAGTAAGATGATAGTTCAAATCATACTGCCTTCTGGCACTTTTTAATTTGTGGGTCATGCAGGTTTAAGGGTCAGGCTGTGGTGCAAGACAGGGATAGTAATGGTCTGTGATTTTTTTTCTGTGGCTTGTATAAGCTAAGGGTGGTGCCTAAGATGTAGCACGTATCCATTTGACTGTTGTGGAGGTTAATTCCAGCTTCTCCAGCCCTGTTTGGGTGTAAGAATGAAGGTGTTGTTGCTCTCCCATAGACTTTAATGGTCATCGATCATAATCTACCATCGACTATCGAATATCTTGTCGATGATGATCGACTATCGACCATCGACCGATGTCGATGGCCAACATAATCGCTCAACACTAACCCTAACCTGTGTCCCATAGACTGTAATAGAAAATCCGTGCTGTAGTCTACACAGCACATATTTTCTAATGTGGGTTTTCTAAACGTGTTCTATTTTCCTCCGGATTCCCATAGCCTCAATGTACGGGGCCGGGGGGGGGGGGGTCTGAAAACCGACCGCGGTTTTTAGCACAAAACCCGTGCCAAAAACTGTGGTACCGAGATGTTAAAATGCCTTTGGATTTTGGACTGGCATGTATGTACATTAAATTGCCATAACAAAAAAGTATTCACAGACAATCTTCTGTAAAAGTTAAGTTGTATTGTGTTCAACCATTGAGCATATACATAGATTCTGGACGTCATTTTGACATTGCTCTGTAGACTCAGCCTAAGTCTTGGGGTGCTTTCACACAGTGCAGGTTTTTTTTTTTTTTGCAGAAATGCACAGCAAAAGGCACCAAAAAACACACTGTGTGAAAGCACCCTAAGGCCATGTTCACACGGCTTAAAATGGGCCGTATTTCGGTCCGTAATTAGGCGCCGAAGTGCGCAAATTACGGGCAGAAAACGGCCCATTCATTACGGTAATTCACAGTTCTCATAGAGAACTTTGGATTACGTCTCCTCTCCCCGCCCGGCGAAGCCGCCGGGCGGGGAGATAATTGACATGTGAATTACTAGCCGCAAATACGCGCCGCTAGCAATTCAAGTCTATGGGCCGGCGAAGTGACGGCCCCCTGCTCAGTACCCCGCTACCGCCCCGCCCCCGGGCACACGGCGTAATTGCGGGGCGTAAATACGCCCGGCAAAAAAACCGTGTGAACCAAGCCTAAGACTTAGGCTCAGTGCACATTGCGTTTGACTATCCATCAAAATGTATACAGTATAAAGTGTATGTTAAACGTATGGCAAATGTGCGCTGTTTAGAGCAGACGTTTGACATCCATTTTTTTTCTTCTAATTTTTTTTTCTAGCTTTTCTATTGGCCGTCACCTGTTTTTCCAGCAATTTGATTGGGTAGCTTTGCTTATATATTTTATGACGGATACAAACATATACCTTTGAAACATGGGCACAAACACCAGGATCCATTTTCCATTGACATGCATTGTAAAAAAAACGTATTCTGTAATGTAGACTTTTTATGTGCTTGATAAAGCGCGGCGCCCGGCGTCCTCCACCTGTTAAACTCATCTTTGACGGAAAACGTAAAAACAGACACTGTATCACTGCACGTTGCATCCGTCCACCTATAGAAGTCGGTGAACACGTTAACGCATCCTCCCTTCCGTCAGAATGGAGCCGTCATTCGCTCAAAATAACGCAGTGCGCACTGAGCCCGAGCCTTAGGGCAGCTAACCGCCATGTTACTTTGAACAAATGACGGATTTGTTCTGACGGAAGGGAGAGCAGGGTCAAGGGGCTGCTGTGACCGAGGAGCGATGATCGGCCTAGAACATGTAAGCGCGTGATCCTGCTTTTCATGGAATTCTAGAGCTTTCTATAAAGCTACTTTGGATTTGATGGAAGAAGTGGCGCCACGTGGAATTTACCTTCATGGATGTTTTCCCGGGCTGATGAGCTGACAGCTGAGGCGGGCCGCTCCTCAAGATGGGACGCAGAGGATTCTCTAAAACAGTGATCTTCAAACTGCGGCCCTCCAGCGGTTGGGACACTAAAAATCCCATCATTCCCACTGTTATAGATTATATAAATTCATGATGGGAGTTGTAGTTTCCCAACAGCTGGAGGGCCGCAGTTTGAAGACCACTGCTCTAAACCATTGGGGAGCGTTGAGCAGCGCATTCTGCTTCCAGACCTGTTTGTTGTATCATTGACGTGTTCATTGACTCCTATAGGTGGACGGATGCAACGTACATTGACATTGTGTCCATTTTCTGTCAAATATCCTTTACATTTTATCAGATGGAGGACGCCGGGTGCTGCGCCACATTACAGTATATAAGTGTCATAAGTCTATGTCAATGGAAACGTATCCTAGTGTGTGTGCTCATGCTGTAAATGTATACGCTTGTATCCGTCATAAAATATATCAACAAACTTACCCAATCACATTGCAACAAAAAATGGATACAAACAGATACGTTTACAGCATAGGCCCATACACTGGCATACGTTTTACATTGACATAGATTGTAACATATACATCTTTGTTCAACTTCAAGCGTCCTCCATCTGTTAGAATTGAACGGGTATTTGACGGAAAGTGTAAAAATGGACACTAGGTAAATGCAGGTTGCGTTCGTCCACAAATAGGAGTAAATGAACACGTTAACGCATCCGTTCTCCCTTCCGTCATCCATTCAAAGGGAAGCAGTGTGCACTCAGCCTTAACCTTATCCATTGAAAATATTTCAACCTCTAATGCCTTCCCTGATCTGCTCCTATGTTTCCTGAAAGCCCTGGTTGGAAGGGTCCAGCTGGGAGTGATAATGACCTGCTCCAGGAGAGATGACTATGGGAGTGATATAAAGCTCAGCTCCCAGCACTTCTCAGTGTTCCTTGCTGAGCAGTCAGGATGGAGCTGTGTATTAGGTGGTTGGTTGTAGTGCTGCTTTATGGATTAGGCTTGAGCAATGCTGTGGTTAGACAGCGGCGCCAGTCAGATGTTTGGTGGAGGAGTCAGCAGAATAGATGGGGATCTTCTAGAGCGCTTGGACAACCTGCTTCTAGATTGGGCTCTTCTAGAGCAAACCCTTGGTCTTGGCCTCAGTCTGGTTTTGGGGGCCCCAGAGCTCTTCAGCCTGTGTCTGGTTTTGGGGCTGCGAGAGTTCTCCAACCTCCATCCAGATATGGCTCATTGTATCCTGATCTATCCTATCATTCACGACAGCTTCTACCACCTGCTCAGTCTTCATCCTCCCCTATCAGTGTGCAGTGTGGTGAGGACAGGATGGTGGTGATGGTGAGGAGGGACTTCTATGGTAATGGGAGGCTGGTGAATCCCCAACATCTGACCCTGGGCTCCTGTCCACCTGGAGTGCAGACTACTGATTCCATTGTGGTCTTTGAAAATGGCCTTCAAGAATGTGGGAGCAGACTGGAGGTGAGTGACTTTCTTGCATGTTATGGGGTCCTTATATATTCCACTATATGTGAGGGGCCATTGATGTGTCAGAACGATGGTGTTGGATGCACTTCTGTTTGCTGTGATGAGCCTTTGTTAATAGTGCTGTACGACAGTGTCAAACCAGTGGTCACTAGCCTAAAAATGGGCTCTCCTGATAACTATAGCCTCTCATAACACATACTAGTGATGTCCTTTTCTTGCCTTATAGTGGGAGTCCTCTCCCTCCTCAGTTATGTTAATCCCCATAGTGAAGAATAAGTTCCTACTTAATGGTACAATGGCTGAAATCTTGGCTATTCAATCTAGAGGTTTTGTTTTTTTTACCTAAGTCGGTTGTCAAAGACCTAAAAGTTGGCTGTATGACTTATATGAAGATACTTAAGCTTTGACTTGAATGACTGACCTTCTTATGACTTTTTTTTTTTCTCTAAGATGACTCCAGACTGGCTAATCTACACGATCAACCTACAATATACACCCATGGCCTCCAGAAATATTCCCATCATCCGGTCCAGCCCTGCTCTGGTTCCCATCCAGTGTTACTACCCACGGTGAGACTTGACCAATGGTGTGGCTCATAGCTGGATCTTTGGACACTTCAATAGCCCACAAAACTAATAATGCTCTGCATATAAATGCAATTTGTGTCTTTCCAGTGCATATTATTATTATTATTATTATTATTATTATTATTATTTATTTTTGAGCGCCCTTGGTTCCAGAGCGCTGTACATTCAGGTTTCATACATAACATAGGTCAAACAAGTACAAAGTGCAAATTACTAACTGACAACTGGTACAGAAGGAGAGAGGTCCCTGCCCGTGAGGGCTTACAGTCTGAGGAAGGTGGAAAGAGACAGAAGGTGAGGGGCCAGACAATGGTTATGGATAGTGTAGTGACAGCGGGGTATTGTTGGTTATAGGCTCCTGAAGAAATGGTTTTCAGGGTTGCCTTTGAAGCTGGTGAGAGTGGGGGAGAGTTGAGGTTTTGGGGCAGTGAGTTCCAGAGTGTGGATGAAGCACGGGAGAAGTCTTGGAGACGGTTGTGTGAGGACCCTGTAAGGGGAGAGCAGAGAAAAAGGGTTCCTGTGAGGAGCGGAGATTGCGGGGAGGGGAGATATCTGGAGATTAGAGCAGAGATGTATGGAGGGAATGGTTATGGAGGGGCCTTGTAGGTCAAGGTTGCTAACTTGAACTGGATTCGCTGGGCAATGGGAAAGCCAGTAAAGGGATTGGCAGAGGAGTGGCGACGAGAGAGGTGAATCAGACGGCCAGCAGAGTTAAGAATGGATTGGAGGGGAGTGGGGTGCTAGCGGGGAGGCCACAGAGAAGGATGTTGCAGTAGTCTAGGCGGGAGATACGAGGGCATGGACCAGCTTTTTGTGCTTTCGAAGTTAAGGAAAGAACGGATACGGAGATATTTTTCAGGTGGAGGGCAGGTGGATGTGGGGGTTTGGATGTGTGGTTTGAAGGACAGATTGGAGTCAAGGGTTATCCCAAGGCAGCAGACTTGTGGAGCTGGTGAGAGAGTGTAGCCATTGACTGTGATAGAGAGATCAGGTGGAGGGGTGGAGTTAGATGTTGGAAGATGATGAATTCAGTTTTCCCCCAAACGTTTAGCTTCAGGAGACGTGAGGAGAAGAAGGAGGATATGGACGAAAGACAGTCAGGGATCCGGGAGAGTAGAGAAGTGACATCTGGGCCGGAGATGTAGAGTTGGGTGTCATCAGCATACAGATGGTATTGAAAGCCATGCGATGCTATTAGTTGACCCAGACCACTAGTGTAGATAGAAAAAAGTAGTGGGCCAGGACAGACCCCTGGGGTACACCAACAGAGAGAGGCCGGGGGGAGGAGGTGGGGCTGAGTGAGAGACGCTGAAAGTTTCCGATCAGTGAGGTAGGAGGAGATCCAGGAAAGAGCCAAGTCCGTGTGCCGAGGGAGCAGAGGATTTGTAGCAGGAGGGAATGGTCGACAGTGTCAAAGGCAGAGGACAGGTCTAGGAGGAGAAGCACAGAGTAGTGGCGTGGGCTTTGGCCTTTGCAGGTCGTTTGGTGACTATGGTTAGGGCGGTTTCTTGTAGAGTGGTGGGGTCGGAAGCCAGATTGCAATGGGTCAAGGAGAGAGTTGGTGAATAGATGAGAGGAAAGTTTTAAAAATGGACGTGTTGTTCGAGGAGTTTGGAGGCGAATGGAAGCAGTGAGATGGGGCGATTGTTGGACAGACAAGAGGGGTCAAGAGATGGGTTTTCATTAAGGATGGTGTGATGGTCGCATGTTTAAAGGGGTGAAGGGAAGATGCCAAAAGGTTAATGATAGGTTGAAGAGGGTGGGCCCAGGGCTGGGATGTTAAAAGCGCTAAGGTCAGGATGAGGTGAGATGGGAGTGGGTCAAGATTACAGGTAGTGAGTTTGGATTTGGACAAATTAGAGTGGGAGAGGTTGTCATCGAGTGACAGTAGAGAAGCAAGTTAGGAGGGTGTGTGTGATGAGCAGGTGTAGAGGTGGGATGTGGGACACTCAGGAAAAGAGATAGACAGAGGGGACTGTGGGGTGAAGCTTTGTCTGATGAGATTGATCTTAGTTAGGAAGTGAGTGGCGAAGTCGTCTGCTGTGAGGTGAGTGGGGGGAGGGGGGTGCTGGTGGCCGGAGGAGAGCGTTGTAGGTTTTGAACTGTTGTCTGGGGTTGTGAGCCAGGGAGGATATGAGGGTGGTGAAGTAGTCCTGTTTGGCTGATGAGTGTGCAGATTTAAATGTATGTAGTGTATGTATATTGGCTGGGTAATGTTGTGCCTATAGATTTTCTGGTCATGTGGGACTTAGAAGTAGTTTTAAACCTCCTGTATAAGGGGTTTCTCATAGTAATGTTGCTCTTCATCCCTACTGTTGTGTTGCTGCTCCTTGTCTTCTAAAGGACCTTAGTGGGAATAATGATGAAAGTTAATCTAACCCATGATGGCTGTTGGCCAAAAATTAACATTACTCACCACCATTAGCCGCCCCCTCCCCAGAAATATTTTTCAGTGGGGAAGACTAATTTACTACAGTGTCTCCCAGATGAAGGCCTTCTGCTTCAGTTCTTGCTCTTAAACCTCTCTAATATGTTGTCTAGGCATGGCAATGTGAGCAGTAACCCTATCAAGCCAACATGGCTTCCATTCAGCACCACAGTGACCTCAGAAGAGCGGCTTGGCTTTGGCTTGCAGCTCATGACTGGTAAGACCCTTTCCAGTATTGGGGTAGTAGTGGCAAGTCTTTTGGTTTATGCTAATACTGCAATGTCTTTTCAGAGGACTGGAGTATTCCAATATCATCCCCGGTCTTCCAGATTGGAGACTTGTTACACATAGAGGCTTCTCTGGAAACTCGGAACCATGTCCCGATGACCCTGTTCATCGATAGTTGTGTGGCCACCACTACTCCAGATGTGACCTCCACTCCTAGTTATGACATCATTTCTAACAATGGGTGAGTTACTACCATCAATACTGTAGGAGTCTTACAGGAGCCTATTACCTACAAGTAATCTGCTCTACAGGTGTCTGGTGGATGGGATGCAAGAAGATTCCTCTTCAGTCTTCGTGTCTCCAAGACCGGAGGGAGACAAACTTCGCTTCATGGTTGATGCCTTCAGGTTCGTCGACAGTCCTGTCTCACTGGTAAGAACTTTGGTTTTTAGACTGGATTAAGCTTTTACTGATTGGCTAAAAAAAAGCTGCCTTCAGAAGGTGCCAACTTTGGCCTATAGCTAGCCCCCAAGTTCATCAAAGGTCATCTATACTTGGTTACCTTTATTATGGATAACCAAACTGTTTAACATAGCCCTTATGTTAAAGTAAACATGTTAGGTGGCTTTTGCTACCCAGTCTTGAAGCAGGATAGAAGAGAAGTTGAGTTTTATGACTTGGAACAGGCTTTGAGCAAATCCTGGTAGGACTCCTTAACACAAGTCCATGGCTCATCATAAGTAGACTGGTTTATTTAAATGGAAACCAGCTTGTTTTGCCAATGTTTCACTTTGGAAGTGGGTCATAGAGAAGTGACTCTTGATAACTGTTGTCCCAGATCTATATCACCTGGTCCCTGAGAGCTGCTTCCATTGACCAGACCCCTGACCCAATGAACAAGGCCTGCTCCTACAACAAGGCAACTAGTGGGTAAGACCCTGTGCAACAATTGTATGAAGTCTGTCTGGATAACCCGAGTGTAGACTCGTCAGTCAAAGTTGACTTCGCTCTCTTCTAGTTGGTCACCTGTGGAAGGCTCCAGTAGCATCTGCCAGTGCTGTGCCACTGGGAACTGTGCTACTGCTGGAGGCCAGAGGAGGCAATGGGGCTCCTCTCAAGGGAGGATGAGATCATTTGGGAAGAGAGATGTTGGTGAGTTCTCTCGTCAAACTTGCATACAACTATATGTCACTTCATAATCCACACCTAAACATAATCTTACTTTTACCACCAGGTTATCATCTAGAGGAACATGGCGTGGCCACACTGGGTCCTATCATAGTGACTGGAAACAAAACCCGAAACCCGGTTCTGGAGAAAAGGGGGTTGCCCAAGCTTCCAGGCGGAGCGCAGACCGGGAACCTCTACAGCTGTGGGTGCTGGTGGCCATTGGCTCCATAACTTCAGTAGTTGTTGCTGTTTCTCTTATTGGGGCTGCAAAATGTATTTTGAAAAGATTCCCTCAAAAATAAAAAAAACAAATGAAGTCTTGTCTTTGGGTCTCTTGACTAAACCTAAAGTAAGGTTTGTATGTGGGCCACAGACTGGCTAGTACAGCTGACCACATCATGGTATCTATTGTGGAGCCATAGTTTTCACACATGGAGTTATGACTGGGAAAGGCCTTACCCTGGTAGCAGAAGCCATTGTGTGACAGTTGGTAGCCTTTGTGGGCACTTACAAGAGGTTATGTAGAACTCAAAGCTTTTAGGGTAACAGCCATGTTTAGTTATGTTCTATGGAGAACCAGGTGTTTAGACAGGAACCTCATGAGTCAAAGATGAGCCGTTCTCTACTAGGCATAGTTCATATTCATAGGGAGCCTTAATAGAGGCGTAAGGGGCAAATGTCCCTACTTGAGGTGGGAGCTTGGCACAATGATTGTGGTAAGGGCAGACCATCAAAGGTTAAACAAATCTAGCTTAATTTTTTTTTTTTTTAGATACGGATGTGGGGAACAACTTGAATGTATAGAAGTCTTTTGATTTCCCTACTAAGATCTTAAAGTTACTAGATTGAAGAATAATGTAGACTTGGCCAATGCTACGTTACTTGGCTTGATCCTATCTCCTAAGGCCAACACCTCCTGCTTGGGCTGGGTCTGGTGAGAACGTTAAGCTGCCTCTGACACATTGGGGGAGATAATCAAAAATTGTCTAATAGCAAAACTGACTTGGTTGCCCATAGCAATCAGAGTGCAACTCTCACTTCTCACACTGCTCTGGTAAAAATAAAGCTGCACTCTGGTTGCGATGGGAAAATAAGCCAATTTTGCAATTACAAAGCCTCTCTATCTCTATGGATATTTTTTTTATTTTTTTTTTTTGGCTGGCACTGCACTAACATCAGGCCACGGTTATCAATACAACCATATCATGACTGAATATCACCATTCAAGTGACCAATGCCGTACTGACCAGCTGCAAACATGGCTGGTATCGGGGGTAGAGAGAGAACAAAGCAGAGTCTGGTGGTGACAGTGTTCTTTGATACCAAGGCCCCAGTGTGATCTATAATTGGTTCCCACTGGCTCCCAGTACAGGGGAGTGGAATGTTTGGCCATAACCAAACCCCCATAGAACAGAATGGAGAGTCATGCACAAGTGTCACAGGGTCTCCATTCTGAGTAGAGACTTTCAGGGGCCTGCTCCCAGGATAGGTGCAGGGCAAAGAGGTGGGACTCTGCACCTAAAAGACTTCGATGGCGTAATCTATTGAGAAGTCTCAGATGGAAACACCCTTTTAAATGGGTGGCAGAGTGGACACCCCTAAGGGCCCACCCTTCATCTACTGCTATACCCAGAAGTCAACCCTGCCCAGAGGCCAACCAGCCTGGAGGCTCCTGGACCCAGACACATCAGATTTACCAGGACATGTATGTTAAACAGATGTCTGAGTTCACATATGGGGTGCAAGCATTACTCTTACACATAGTAATAAGGGCCAGGATAGTCTACCCCAAATGCCATAAAATGCAAGGCAAATGTATGAGAGTATGCTACACTCTAAGCGATTTTAAGACTTTGTGGCTTTCAAATTTTTACAAGTTGGACACATTAAGTTTGTACATCGGGAGGTTTCTTGGTGTACACGCTAAATGGATATCACAAATAAAATGTGCACCTCGCCTAACCCCTATATGTTTTATTGAATCCTGTCATATAGAATATCGGCTTCTGCACTATTCCATACCTTTTATGGTATACAGATGTATACTGGCTAAGAATAGGCCAAAAGGATCTACTTTCAGCCTCAACTGGGCTCCATAACCATATGGCCATGTATATTATGTACGTGAGGAGCTTTCCCAACATATGCAACAAATGTGAACCAAGCCTTACACCAGCTTTACATCTGCATCGGAGATTGTTGGAGCTTCCACAGTAGATACCATCAAAATGATAGAAAGAATGGTGCTGTATGTTGGACTATTTTCTCCATTAAAACGGTGGACGCCATGTCAGAGACCCAATGGAAGCCATAGTCGTCACAAAGATAGATCCAGTTCCACTTCTGTGAATGAAATCTCCAACACATATGTGACCAAGTCTCAGGTTGGGTTCACAACTCCAATGGGAATGACAAAAAAAAATAGTGCAGCAGGCCGGGCTGCTATTTCTTGTACAATGATGGACACCATAGTGGAAACCAGATGGACCCCATTGTACTCAGTGGGTCTGACGGGGCCATTCGAGTCTGTTGTAAAAGGGATTCACTTCCAACTCTGGGACGGAGGATCTGAACGGAACCAATGCAAATGTGACCCAGCCCTTACCTGTAGCCCCTCGGAGACCTCTCCCTCACAATGTTTTTGGATGTCACCCCATGTGCTCCATAGACAATGTTTTAGAAGCACTGAGGGTTACATGGAGCAATGGCCTGAATATCCTTTCCTGCAATCTCAGTATCTCTTTGCCAAAAGACATTTTTTCTTTCGTTCTCTATCCATGCAGCATGCCTTCACATAGGGCTCCACAGAGACGCGACGTGTTGAGGTGCGGTCTCATGGGAGACCACCGTGCAAATTCATATGCAACTGTAGGAAGGAGAGAATTTTGGATTTTTTTTGTACTTGCAAAATTGTGGCTGCAACATCATGGGCTCTCATACCGTAACATTGCATGTGACATAGTTTGTACGGTTGAAACAAGACACGTGTACAACAAGTTCAACCAAGGGTGGGTAAAATGTGGGTGAAGGGAGGGAGACCAGGAGTTCAAGCCCATCCTCCCCACTGGTGAATGCCCTGAAACACACAAGGCAAGAACCAATTTGCTCCAGGGGAGACCCCATCTCTGACCACATTGTGCAATCACCAGGTGCATATAATCACCATGGAGTCTCCTCCGATCACAATGCATTTTACTGAATGTCTCCAACCTTGGCTCTCCATTGCCAGATTCCAGTGATTGCCAACCTATGAGGCTTAGTGCACACTACGTTTGACCATACGTCAGAACATGTACATTATAACGTATACGCTAAACGTAAGCCGAACGTGCACTGTTTTGAGCAGACACTTAACATCTGTTTTGTTCTAAACTTGCTTTTTTAGTGGTCGACGGCTGTTTTTCTTGCAATGTGATTGGGTAGCTTTGTTTACATTTTTATGACGTATATGTTTACAAGACCATGAAAGGTTAAACAAATCTAGTTTACATTTTTAGATACTGATGTGGGGAAAAACATAAAAGTATCTCAGTCTTTGATTTCCCTACTAAGCTCTTAAAGCTACTACATTAAAAAATAATGCAGACTTGGTAAATGCTACATCACTTGGCTTGATCTTCTCTCCTCAAGCCAACATCTGCTTGGGCTTTGATCTTGATGGCATCGTGCATCCCCATGATGCCCTAGGGTTTTCCTAGTGTATCGATAAGGTTGGACAACCAGGGCCTCAGATGCTACAAGCTTGTGGGAACCTCTAGGGTTTATAGCTCTAAATAAGTAGCATTGGGCTAAAGTTACGTGATGTTATGAAGGTTGTAACAGCTTTCAATAAGCATGTAGTGAGCATCCAGGCCTTCAGCAACTTTGCATGTGCCTAAGGGAACACATGGATCGGTTGTATCTGCTGTGTAAAGTGGCGGCTTAAAGCTGTGTTCTCACCATGTTGCTTCAGTCTGCTGTTCACAGCGATGGCTCTCGCTTCTTATTCAGGCTGAGGGTGGTTTTACAGCTTTAGGCTTCCACTTCCTGTTTGGGCTGTGTGTGGTTCTACAGCAGTGACTGACATTTCAGCTCTGTTCCTAGCTGAGCCTGTTAGAGGGACATTAGTGATGGAGGGCTTTTAGCAGCAGGACAGAAAACTATAGAGTTCTAAAGAGTTAATCAGTAGGAGACTGCTAAGCTCCTGTGCTGCTAAGATACAGAGGGACATCATCATCCCGGCCACTGTTAGAGCAGGGAGATGGTTGGTAACCTAGGGAAACTTATACACAACTGGATCATACTCTAAAAGGAAGTAAAATCAGGACTGCAATGTATCTAGTAATCTTCATTCACCTTTGCTTCATGTTGTAATCAGAAGGGGCGTAACTTTGGTTCAAAAAGTGGGGGGCACCAATTTTCCCTTTCATCTCCTATCTTCCTATCCCTCCCTCCTTCACTTGCCTTCCCTTTCACTTCCCCTCCCTTCCCTTCTCTCCCCTCCTCTCCCTGCAGTGAAGCGGCCCCCTCTAACCCAGCTAGGAGGTCTGAGGGAGCGCTGTGAGCTCCTCCATCAGGTCCGGGCGGAGTCCTTATGGCAAACACTTTTGGTGCAATCCATAAGGTTATGAGTGGCTCTCTAATTACTGAAGTTTAGAGCCGGACTGGGACTAAAAAGCAGCCCTGGCAATGAAACCGAACCAGCCCCCGACAATATTACCCCTCTAGATGGAAATAAAAAATGTTGTGCAATGCAGCAAATTTCGCTTAACCCCTCCCATCCCCCCATCACTACTCCATTAAGTTTGTAATACACACAACAGAAAGAGGAAAATAAAAGAACCCACTCTCACTGTACCCCTAGTAATCACCTATGTCACATACTGTACCCCAAAATGTATTTTATTACATACCATACACCAGAAATGACAACACTCACTGCACCCCAGAAATGAAGTATATTACACATTATAGACATAGAAATTACATTACTAACTGCACCTTACAAATGAATTGCACATTGTACTCAAGAAATAATATAATTCACTGTACCCCAAAAATGTATTACATTACACACTGAACCCTAGAAATGAATTACATAACTTACTGTGCCCCAGAGATTACATTACACCATACCCCAGAGATTACATTACACTGTACCCCAGAGATTACATTACACACCATACACCAGGTATTACATTATCCACTGATTAGTTTACACACCGGACCACAGAGATTACAGCATTATTCACCGTACCCCAGAGATTACATAACACACCATACACCAGGTATTACATTATCCACTGATTAGTTTACACATGGGACCACAGATATTACAGCATTATTCACCGTACCCCAGAGATTACTACATTAGACACTGTACCCCAGAGATTACATTACACACTGTACAACAGAGATTATATTACACCATACCCCAGAGATAATTACATTACACACTGTACCCCAGATATTACAGTATTCACTGTTCCCCAGAGATTACATTACACACTGTACAACAGAGATTATATTACACCGTACCACAGAGATTATTACATTACACACTGTACCCCGAAGATTACATTACACACTGTACAACAGAGATTATATTACACCATACCCCAGAGATTACTACATTACACACTGTACAACAGAGATTATATTACACCATACCACAGAGATTATTACATTACATACTGTAACCCAGAGACTACATTAGACAAGGTACCCTGGAAATTGTGTGCATATATACATATGTTTAGCACAGACACATTACACACTGTACACCAGATATTACAGTATTCACTGTACCCCAGAGATTACATTACACGCTGTACAACAGAGATTATATTACACCATACCCCAGAGATTATTACATTACACACTGTACCCCAGAGACTACATAAGACAAGGTACTCCAGAAATTGTGTGTGTATATACATTATACATATATTAAACACAGACACACTACACAGGGTGAGTTCACATGATGGTTTTTGGCACTGACAGTGTCGTTTGCTTGTTGGAAATTTGGCGCTTACAAAAGCAGAATTCCAACGAGCAACCGACTCAGACTGTCCGAGGCAGATTTCTATCCTTTAGTGCTGTTAGTGCATAAAACACCTCGAAGAATTACGTATAGGCACTGACTGTACACACCGAAAATACTGAAGTAAAATCAGTGTCATCTAAACAACGACACCAATTTTACATAGGTTATAAGGTATATCAGTTTCCTGTCGGATTGGACGCCGGTTCTGATGCAGATCCAGCACTGAATACGTCCCAGAATCAGAATACATATCTTCTGAAGGAATGTAGCAATAAGGTATGTTATCACGGCGGATAGCTGGATGTACTGTGCACTTTGCTATATGCTGGGTGTTTTAGAAGTGCGCGCTGGCCAGTCCATACTTCTAAGATGCTACGGGGCCGACCCCATTCACTTTCATTTTCCCCGGCGCATAAGTGCAGGGAAGAAGGGACATGGCTAGACACATGGCTGTACAGTATATACACACCTCACATACTGTATACAATACATACCCTACTCACATGCACACACAATGTCTGGCACCCTTGTCCCCTCCTTACCTGTCTCCTGTAGTCTGGTGCAGTTGGCATTTCGGCATAGGGGAAGTGGTATAAAATGGGAGAGAAAGATACCTACACAGCCCCAGATACTGAGTGTGCGGGACTGTGAGCAGTGTTCTGATTGGTGTAGCAGCCCCTGCTGACTCCTGCTCTACCAATCAACGCTGCTCTCATATGGATTATTTTTTATTGAAGTGGCTAGATAGTGGGGGGAACCGTCCCCCAACCAGAAATACTTGGGGGGACCAGTCTCGTCCGTACCCCCCTAAAGTTCCTCCTATGGAATTTAATCACTGAAGAGCATTGGTCCCTCTTCCAGGGTAGATGATCCATGTTCCATCAAGACAATGATACCTGTGCCTGGTGGTGTGGTCAGATTGTCTAGCACGCAGACCACCCTGAGGTAACCAGTTACAAATGGTTTGATGTGACACCTGGTTGCCTCTCACCAGGGCTGGATCAATGGGTAGGCAACTTCATTCCAAGCAGTAAGGACGCAAGGAAGCACGTATGGGGCTGAATTTTCTGGGTGGGAGGAGGGGGGGGCAGTATGTGCCTTATTTGCTGGTTGTTGCTTAATAACCTAGTAGTCTAATCTAAACTTATCTATTCCTGTCAAGGGAACAACACAGCAATGCTTGTCATTATCTGCTATTTGTAATGAGACTATATAGAGATAAGTAAAGTTAGATTAGCACTAAAAACAATCAAAAAGAACATAGGAACTTTTGGAAAAGCATTTCTGCTACTTTGAATACATGAAAAATTTGAAGTTCTTAGTTTCCATTTTTGATCAAAACTGTATAAACCCACCTGCCATCAGCAAGGCGACCTCGATACAAGTGTGAACCTACTCTATATGTTACCTCTCTTGGTGCCTGTTTAGACCTCCAATGCAGAGTAGATTGTAGCGGGAATCTATTCTCCCTTAACCCCTTAAGGACCCGGCGTTTTTTTTCTGTTGACACGTTAGTTTTTCCCTCCTCGCCTTCCCGGAGCCATAACTTTTTTATTTTTCCACCTACATAGACACATGAGGGCTGGGGGGCGTGGCCTGGATGGCACTGTAGCTAGACCCATTTCCTGTGAGCTCCTCTGAAGCCAGTCCAAATCTGCTCAAATAAGCCCACATACCCAGTCATTTTGGACACCAGTCTGCTCTCTCTGATTCAGGGAAGAAGAACTGAGCAAAAGAGCCATCTACAATCAAAATCCTCCAGAGATTATCAGAGTTTTGATCAGAGGCCTGCTGCACTTTACTCAAGCTTCCTCCTCAGCAGGAGCAACAGCAGATATCAGGGACCCTGCTTTGGGATTGACATTTGCAGTGGCACATACCTTCTCCATGGCTTCGCATCATCTGTATATATACCAGCGCGCACTACAGTCTGCAATCAGCTCTGCTACATCACCTGGGCAACCTCTGCGCACTACAGCCCAAAACCGGCTCTGCTACATCACCTGATCAATCTCTGCGCACTACAGCCCACATCCAGCTCTGCTACATCATCTGAGCAACTTCTGCGCACTACAGCCCAAAACCGGCTCTGCTAAATCACCTGAGCAACCTCTGTGCATTAAGGCCTACAACCGGCTCTGCTACATCACTTGAGCAACTTCTGCGCACTACAGCCTGCAACCAGCTCTTCTACATCACCTTTGCTACCTCGGCGCACTACAGCCCTCAATCTGCTCTGCTACATCACCTGATTAACCTCTGCGCACTTCAGCCTTCAACCTGCTGTACTACATCATCTGAGCAACTTCTGTGCACTACAACCCGCAACCGGCACTGCTACATCACCTGAGCAATCTCTGCGCACTACAGCCCACAACCGGCTCTGCTACATCATCTGAGCAACTTCTGCGCACTATATCCTACAACAGGCTCTGCTACATCACATGAACAACCTCTGAGCACTACAGCCTACAACCTGCTCTACTACATCACGTGAATAACCTCTGCGCACTTCAGCCTACAACCTGCTGTACTACATCATCTGAGCAACTTCTGTGCACTACAACCCGCAACCGGCACTGCTACATCACCTGAGCAATCTCTGCGCACTACAGCCCACAACCAGCTCTGCTACATCATCTGAGCAACTTCTGTGCACTACAGCCTACAACCGGCTCTGCTACATTACCTGAGTAACCTCTGTGAACTACAGCCCGCAACTGGCTCTGCTACATCACCTGGGCAACCTCTGCGCACTACAGCCCAAAACCGGCTCTGCTACATCACCTGAGCAACCTCTGCGCACTACAGCCTATAACCAGCTCTGCTACATCACCTGAGCAACCTCTGCGCACTACAGCCTATAACCGGCTCTGCTACATCACCTGAGCAACCTCTGCGCACTACAGCTTGCAACCAGCTCTGCTACATCACCTGGGCAACCTCTGCGCACTATAGCCCAAAACCGGCTCTGCTACATCACCTGAGCAACATCTGTGCACTACAGTCCAAAACCGGCTCTGCTACATCACCTGAGCAACCTCTGCGCACTACAGCCCGCAACCGGCTCTGCTACATCACCTGAGCAACCTCTGCGCATTACAGCCCACAATCGGCTCTGCTACATCACGTGAATAACCTCTGCGCACTTTTAGCCTACAACCTGCTGTACTACATCATCTGAGCAACTTCTGTGCACTACAACCCGCAACCGGCACTGCTACATCACCTGAGCAACCTCTGCGCATTACAGCCTACAATTGGCTCTATAACATCACGTGAATAACCTCTGCGCACTACAGCCCACAACTGGCTCTGCTACATTACTTGAGTAACCTCTGTGCACTACAGCCCGCAACCGGCTCTGCTACATCACCTGAGCAACCTCTGCGCACTACAGCCCACAACCAGCTCTGCTACATCACCTGAGCAACCTCTGCGCACTACAGCCCGCAACCAGCTCTGCTACATCACCTGAGTAACCTCTGTGCACTACAGCCCGCAACTGGCTCTGCTACATCACCTGAGCAACCTCTGCGCACTACAGCCCAAAACCGGCTCTGCTACATCACCTGAGCAACCTCTGCGCACTACAGCCTATAACCGGCTCTGCTATATCACCTGAGAAACCTCTGCGCACTACAGCTTGCAACCAGTTCTGCTATATCACCTGCGCAACCTCTGCGCACTACAGCCCAAAACCAGCTCTGCTACATCACCTGAGCAACCTCTGCGCACTACAGCCCAAAACCGGCTCTGCTACATCACCTGAGCAACCTCTGCGCACTACAGCCCAAAACCGGCTCTGCTACATCACCTGAGCAACCTCTGCGCACTACAGCCCAAAACTGGCTCTGCTACATCACCTGAGCAACCTCTGCTCATTAACGCCTAAAACCGGCTCTGCTACATCACCTGAGCAACTTCTGCGCACTACAGCCCGCAACCGGCTCTGCTACATCACCTGAGCAACCTCTGCGCATTACAGCCCACAATCGGCTCTGCTACATCACGTGATAACCTCTGCGCACTTCAGCCTACAACCTGCTGTACTACATCATCTGAGCAACTTCTGTTTCACTACAGCCCACAACCGGCCCCTGCTACATCACCTGAGCAATCTCTGCGCATACAGCCTACAACCTGCTCTACTCCATCACCGGAGCAACTTCAGCGCACTACAGCCTGCAACCTGCTCTGCTACATTACCTGAGTAACCTCTGTGCACTACAGCCCGCAACTGGCTCTGCTACATCACCTGAGCAACCTCTGAGCACTACAGCCCGCAACAGGCTCTGCTACATCACCTGAGCAACCTCTGCGCATTACAGCCCGCAACCAGCTCTGCTACATCACCTGAGTAACTTCTGCACACTACAGCCCGCAACCGGCTCTGCTACATTGCTGCACTGCTTGAGCAATTGTTGTAGGCTATAGTTTCTCATCAGTTTTACGGCATTATCTGAACAACTCGTATGTGCTACAACCTGCCACCGGTTCCTCGATTTTGCTGTATTACCTGAATAACTCTACAGCATTACAGCTTGTCACCAGCTTAACTGTTTCGCTGCACTATTGAAACCATATTTGAGTACTACAGTCGGACACCAACTCTTCAGTCCTACTGCATCGCTTGGCCAACTCTTCCGCGATTTAACCTGTCACCGGTTTCACCGTACTGTGGCGACGAATCAATTCACCATGGGAGGCACCACCAAGAAAAATCCAAAGAGCAAGCCTTCTAAACTCCCTGAATTTTTCACTTCTACATCTTCTAGAAGGGGCTCTTCCACTAAAAGAAGCTTGCAATATCCTTCCCCTTCTCGGCAGGGGCGTCGTTAGGCTGTTTTATTCGGGGCTCGGGCCCCGAATAAAACTCCCTGTGCCCCGAGTCTCCCGGGCTCCAGGCCGCTGCCGTGGGCTTGGAGCACCGATTGGCCCTTCAGCTGTATGTGCGTCCGCTGGACACACACACAGCCGCGGGCTTCTGCGGAGCAGAGAGCGAGCGCTCCTTGCCCCGCAGACAGTGTCGGCCCCGTGCGCCTCAGCCGGCAGCGTCGCGATGACATCACGTCATCGTGACGCTGCCTCTCCTCGGGTGCACAGCGCGTCATAGGCCGTGCGCCCGAGGAGCTGCCGGAGGAGCGCGGGCTGAAGAGGACCGAGCGCGCTCGCCGGGGGAGTTAAGGTGAGTATGAATGTTGCTATTTTTAAAGCGTTTACCTGCCTCAGTGCCCCTATAATGCCTGCCTGTGGCCCCCATATCCCTGCCTGTGGCCCCCATATCCCTGCCTGTGACCCCCATATGCTGCCTGTGGCTCCCATATCCCTGCCTGTGGCCCCCATATCCCTGCCTGTGACCCCCATATGCTGCCTGTGGCCCCCATATCCCTGCCTGTGGCCCCCATATCCCTGCCTGTGGCCCCCATATGCTGCCTGTGGCCCCCATATCCCTGCCTGTGCCCCTATAATGGCTGCCTGTGCCCCTATAATGGCTGCCTGTGCCCCTATAATGCCTGCCTGTGGCCCCCATATACTGCCCGTGGCCCCCATATACTGCCCGTGGCCCCCATATCCCTGCCTGTGCCCCTATAATGCCTGCCTGTGGCCCCCATATCCCTGCCTGTGGCCCCCATATGCTGCCTGTGCCCCTATAATGCCTGCCTGTGGCCCCCATATCCCTGCCTGTGGCCCCCATATCCTGCCTGTGCCCCTATAATGCCTGACTGTGGCCCCCATATTCTGCCTGTGGCCCCCATATCCCTGCCTGTGGCCCCCATATCCCTGCCTGTGGCCCCCATATGACTACCTATGGCCCCTATAATGTCTGCCTGTGGCCCCATATAATGCCTGCCTGTGGCCCCTATAATGCCTGCCTGTGGCCCCCATATCCCTGCCTGTGGCCCCCATACGCCTGCCTGTGGCCCCCATACGCCTGCCGGTGGCCCCCATAAGCCTGCCTGTGCCCCTATATACCTGCCTGTGCCCCTCTATACCTGCCTGTGGCCCCCATATACTGCCTCAGTGCCCCTATATACCTTCTTGTGGCCCCTATATACTGCCTCAGTGCCCCCATATACTGCCTGTGGCCCCATATACTGCCTCAGTGCCCCTATATACTTCCTTTGGCCCCATATACCTGCCTGTGGCCCCTATATACTGCCTCAGTGCCCCCATATACTGCCTCAGTGCCCCTATATACCTGCCTGTGCCCCCCTATATACTGCCTGTGCCCCCCTATATACTGCCTGTGCCCCCCTATATACTGCCTGTGTCCCCCTATATACTGCCTGTGGCCCCATATACCTGCCTGTGGCCCCATATACTGCTTCAGTGCCCCTATATACCTAACTGAGGGGACTGCTATACCTATAATTAAGGAGTTGCTGGAAATGTGAGGATTCTAAGATATTTGTGTCCAAATCCTCAGGGACAAGTATTGGCCGGGAGCAATCAGCATGAAGGTGTGAACCGGATGGAGAAGAAAAGGGAAAGTGAACGACGCTGATCAGAAAAGACGTCTCCGGTGAGTTACTAAATGTAACTGCAGTGTAATCACTTATATTTCTGCAGAGTCTACATACAACTAGTATCTACCACTATCTGGTCACTGTATGGCGGTGGTATATGTAATCAGAGCCTGTGTACAGCTGATAGTCACATGTGGGGGTCGCGTACAGTTACGGTCTGGCAGGATTATTTGAGCCTTAAGTAGTAATAGTTTGGGGTCTTGGTTTTGTAGGAGGGTTTTAGTAACAATCACTTGTCTGGTAGATTTGCTCCATGTGTAGGTGGATGTTTTGGTGACTGTTTAGGGGTATTGTCATATGAAGGTGAGAAGTTCTGAAAAAGTAAATTTGTCATTGGTGATTTTTACTGTACAGTGACTGCTGAGGAGATGGACGGGATCTGTGTGGGATGTGCAGAAAATTAGTGACAGGAACAGAAGGTTTTTCTCTGTAAAAAAACATCCACAGTTCACAATGAGGCGTGAAAAATGTCGTGTGAACCCAGCCCTACCCAGAAAAACACAAAGGGCCCGAAGCCCCGGATGTTTTAGGACCCTAGCAACGCCCCTGCTTCTCGGTCTTGCTCATCCAGGGCCGAATCAGTGGACCTTGACCAACAGGACTCTCTAGATACGCAGCCCTTGACTGCCAACACGCTACAGCAGCTTTTTTCCTCTTTTCGTAATACACTGCAGTCTGATATAAATCACATGATGTCTGAGCTTAAACAGGACTTTCATGCTTTAGCCACAAGAACTGAGCATATTGAAGCCAAAATGGCAGAATTTGCAACCTCGCATAACAGCTTAATTAACGTCAATAGTGCTCTTGAGGAGGAAGTTAAGCGTCTCTCCAATAAAGTGTTGATCTAGAAGACAGATCTCGACGTAATAACGTCAGAATCCGTGGAATCCTGAAGCCGTCACACCTGATACTTT